>CABHPH010147759.1:0-49316 GCA_902168325.1 Peromyscus nudipes | reverse complement strand
GTATAGCAGAATATCATTAGGAATCATTTTATTGATTTTTTTTTTTATATCTTAGGTCTCTGGGCTATCCAGCCTCTGGTACATTAGATCTTTCTTATTCAAGTGATTTAAAAAACACACTTTTGGGGGTGGGGAGATATCTCAGTGAGTAAAGTGTTTGCTGCATGAGTAAGAGGACCTGAGTTCAGATTCCTTAGCAACCATGTAAAAATCAGGTGCAGTGTCGTGCATTTATAGTTTAAATGCTAAGTGGGAGGAGACAGGCAGATCTTGGGGTCTTGTTGGCTCAAATGGCATGCTCCAGGTTCAGTGAGAGACTCTCTAAAAATGGTGTGGTGTAGTATGAATCTTAAAAGTTCTTATTAATAAAATCAAACCTGAGGTCAGTTATTGGGGTGAACACTGGATGGTCAGAGAGACAGATCAAGCCACAGCTAACCTCACCTGGCCAACTTCTCGGCTGGTCTCGTTTCCTCAGACTGGAGGCCTCTGAGCCCTCATCCAGAATGGGTCTCAGCTGAACTGCTGCTAGAAGCCTGAAAGCTTAAACAGCCACATGCTTAACCAGGCCAAATGCCTCTAGTTTTTGGTCCTCACGCCTTATATACCTTTCTGCTTTCTACCACCACTCCCTGGGATTAAGGCTTGCTTTCTGGGATTAAAGGCTGTGTCACCCTGCTTGGCTGTTTCCAATGTGGCCTTGAACTCACAGAGATCCAGAGGGATTTCTGTCTCTGGAATTCTAGGATTAAAGGCGTATGCTACCACTGCCTAACCTCTGTTTAATATTGTGGCTGTTCCGTCTCTGACCTCAGATAAGTTTATTAAGGTACACAATATTTTGGAGAACACAATACCACCACAGTGTGGAAAGTAATGGAGGAGGCTACTTGATGTCCACCTCTGCCCTCTTTGTGTGTACGTGCACACACACTCTTATTTCTTATTGCCCGTGCTGGCCACAGTTTCAGCCAGTAGTTATAGATCACTAATCTTAGTTCCTTAAAAAAATCTTTTATGGCCCAATTTGTGCCCAATTTCTAGGACTAATTTTGAGATGGTTTCTTCATCTGTCCATCCATCCACTCATTGATCTATTTTCTAAGTGTTTATTGAGGATATCCTTTGTGCACAGTACATTACTTGGGCTCTAGTGACAAAGAAGGCATTGTTCTTGCCCTCATTGAGCTTAGAGCTCAGAGAGGACAGAGCGTAAGAAGCACCTCTGTGTGCTAGGCATCCTGGCTTGGCTGCTGGGGTCTACATTATCTAGATGAGCACTAGGCTTCCATTCCTAAGAGGAAAACCTTGAAATGAATGCCCAGCTCTGGGAACCAGGCTTCAGCATAGTGTCTCATTTGGCTCTACCTGTTGGTGACCCTCTTGATACACTAGTTTCCTCCCAATGTTGGGCCCTGCCTTGTTCTTGGGTAACTACTTCCAGACACCCACTCTGATCATCAGCCTGAGTCTAAGAATTCTGTTTCCAGTTGTCAGGACTCTCACATGGCCAAGTTCTACTGAAGATTTCCTGACCCTTCCCACTAGTTATAGCCCACAGCCCTGACTAACTAATGCTCTTTACTCCTGGGAGTTCTCCATTGGTCACTAGTGTCACCTTGGCACACATCTCCCAAACACCTAACTCTGGGCAGGTCTGGCCGCATGTTCTAGCTGCTTCCTGAACTTGTAAATGGAAACACTTTCCTTCTCCATTGTTTCTGTGAGTATTTACTATAGCCTGTTGCTAAAATCATCTGGCTCTTGCTAGCTCAAAGTTTCTTCTCATTCTACTCACTTAACTGGAGGAGTGCTGCTTACTGGCTTGCTCCTCAAGGCTTGCTCAGCCTGCTCTATTATAGCGTCCAGGACCACCAGCTGCACCACCCACAGTGATGATAAATCAGGAAGATGCACCGATGGCTGGCTACAGGCAGATCTTAAAGCATTTCTCAATTGCAGGTCCCTCTTCCCAAATTACTCTAGCTTCTGTCAAGTTGACATTAAAAACTAGCCAGGACAATTGCCTAGTTTTAAATTAGGAAGAAGAGGGATCCAAATCCCCAGGTCTTGTCATCACTACAAATTCCTATTCAGAGAGTTGATATAACAAATGAAGCCAGTGACCCTTTAATAAAGCATACATAGACTCATAATGAAGATTCACAACAGCCCTGTAGGAGCTGGCCTTGCTCGCTCACCATTGTCCACCACTTCTTTCTCTCCTGCTTCTTTTGTCCATCTGTCTGTCTGTTGCCTCCTAGAAGCTGTTAAACTCTTGGTTACTCTGGGTCTTCATGTCAGTGCTCTCTTCCTGCCACTTGTCATGATGGCTTTTTTTTTTTTGATCCTTCAGGTCTGATCTCAAAGTCATATTTTTCAGGAAAAACATATCTAGCCTGTCTAAGTGGGAACTCTTCTGTTATTTTCTCCAACAACACCTTACTTCTTATCCCATATCAAAATTTATAATTATTTTACTTGTTAAGTTACTTGATACCCTAGCCATTCAGTTAATTTAATTAAAATTTTCCTTTATTTAGAAAATACTTATTAAACATCCACTAAGGAACAGATACTCTTTCAGGAACTGAAGTTACAGTAGAGAGTGGAATAGACACAAATCTCTCCACAACGGATTTTTAAGGGGATTTTTATCTGAGATTTTAAAGTGTCACTCCAAGAGTTTTGGCTTGAATAACTGGAAGAATGGTGCTACCTTTAGCTGAGATGAAGATGAGAACATGTTTGGAGGCTGAAAACGGATTTCTTTATTCTTTTTGGCAAGTTGAAAGTGAGATACCTTTTCGACAGTTAAGTGGAGATGTCAACTAAACAGCAGCATATGTGTCTCCAGAGTTCAGGAGAGTCAGGAATAATCCAAACATTTTCTGTGACATTAGATATGTGACCCTGGAGAATGATGTACTTAGATAAGAGATCTGCAACCTCGGTCTCCATCACGTAGAGAGAAAGAAACAGGGGAAGCCAGGAAGGTAGGAGGGAGTTCTGGAAGGCAATAGAAGAAGGCATTTTAAGGAGAGAGTGGTTCAATGAAATCCGTCACAAGATTGAATATAGTGAGGAGTGAAACTTGCCCTTTGGGACCTTCTGGGTAAGATGATGGACTAGAAACCACATTGGAATGAGTGGCTTATTACAGTTTGGGAAACAAAAGGAACAGGGATATTTTATCATCCTATCAACTACTTCTCCAGTCCCTGAATCTGCTTGATCAACACTCCGGCAAAATTGCTCTACCACTGGATCCATGAACTTTCTCTCCAGTCAGACTGGACATGCTGCTGAGATTGCTACCAACACAGCCCACGCCATTGCTGTAGCTGCTTTGTATCCCCGGCAAACTGGGTTGCTGCAGATTCTTACAAAAGCTTCACAAGCGGGGATTTCATAGGAGGAGTTGCCAGCAATGACTGCCAGGGCTGCCTTTAGCAGCCTGATTGGGGAAGGCAGAGCAGTGGGGACTAGACAAATCCCTAAACAGTGCTCTGGGCACCACGCAGTCACCAGCTGCTCTCGACCTGGTGGGACCACAGCTGTGGCTGGGTAGAGTTTGCCTCAGTTACCCACCCAGCTCACAGAAAAGCGTCAAGAAAAATCCGCACACACAAGAGAAGAAAGTGATTGGTAAAAATCAACACAGAGCACAGCCCGGGTAAGGACTGAGGACTAGGGAGATTAAAAGAACATTCAGGCTGGAGATTCCACCCAGCTTTCCTTCCCTACTACAGCTACTGCTTAGCGGCCAGAGATTCCATCATTGTACACCTCCGTGGAGCGCTGCTTCCTCCCCTATAGATATTTCTTATTTATGTAGTAGTAGATCATCATAACAGGCCAACACTATTTCCCCGCTGTTCTCACCTTTTACTCTTTCTCTTGCTTTCTCACTCTTCTTCTCTTTTCTGTTTTGTTTCACGTTTCCCCCTCCCCTGTACCCATTCCTCCTTCTGTTATTCCCCCAGTGCCCAGAGGCTGACCTGGTATAGAAATATAGGCATATGCTTATATACTTTACCCCTTCTCTTTAGTCTACTGTTAACCAAACCCTTCATATAGCCATACAATTTTTCCATTGTCCCAATTATTCCTGCTTCTGTGAACGTTCATTTCCTCTCCTTCCCATCTAACAACCTAACACTTATCACCAGTGTCACTGTGACTATTCACCTCTTTGTCTTTCCTTTCCACTCATGCTAACACATTAGTATACCTAGTATTATCAGGGGCCCTTTTCTCCCTAAATTAACTGTTACTTAATGAGTATAGTTTATAGTCACCTGGTACTCTGTTGTCAGAGTAAGTTAACTGCAGGATAGTGATTGTTGCTGTGGACAGTACTCAATCTACTGGAGCAGACAGGAGATAGAGTCTGGTTCCTGGAACACCAGTGTAACAGAGAAGAATATCACCACAACTATGCTATCGCCTAGTCTCTTCTGATCACTGCAAGCATGCTCACTGAAAGAAGAGAGACAATAGGAATTAAAACCCAAGTCAAAAGAACAGCAGCATCAGCAGCTACAATAACAAATCTTAATCAGTGATCTAACCCCAGATGGGCAAATCCCAGCACAAAAACAAAACATGAAAAACCAAGAATTACCTCCAAAATTACCAATCTCACAGAAACAACCACTAATCCAAAGGACTTAGACAAAGCTGGAGCAGTAGCTGAGAATTTACATCCTTAACAGCAAGTAGGAAGCAGAGAGAGCTAAATGACATGGGTTTTTGAAATCTCAAAGCAGGCCTCCGGTGACACACCTCTTCTAACAAGGCCACACCCCCAATCCTTCTCAAACAGATCCACCAACTGGGGACCATGTATTAAAATATGTGAGCCTATGGGGGCCATTCTCTTTCAAATCACATATGCACCTTGTGTAGATGCATCTCTAGATTGGTGTAGACCTTGTGACTAAGAACTTGGATTGTTCATGTTTGAGGTTTGAATATATATAAACATAAAGTTACAAGGGTTATGGGGTAGGGGATATTGAAATTAGATTACAAAGTGGAAGAGAGGGTTACTGAGAAAACATTACCATAAGTGAGAAAATATTATATTGATTAAATGGGTTTGAAGTTAAAGAAAATTAATTGCTATTAAAAAAAAAAGAGAGCCAGGTGGCAGTGGCACATGTCTTTAATCTCTGCACTCGGGAGGCAGAGCCAGGCAGATCTCTGAGTTTGAGGCTAGTCTGGTCTACAGAGCGAGATCCAGGATAGGCACCAAAACTACACAGAGAAACCCTGTCTCAAAAAATCAAAAAAAAAAAAAAAAAAAAAAAAAGGGAAAGAAAGAACATTAGTTGTTGGCATAGTGTAAAGTTCTTCTTGGCCTGATCTACCCTGGTCTGGTTCTGATGATAAATCCCAAACTATTTCATTATGCATGACCATAAATTTTTCATGAGTCACTGTGTGGTGTGCATGCACATATGTATGAATATTTTCATGTCTGTGAATGTATGTGTGTTTTTGATTGCACTTCTACCTCATTCTTTGAATCAGGGATTTTCAGTCACATCCAGAACTCTTAATACAGTTAGTTTGAATAGCCATCTTGCTTTGGGAATCCCTTGTCTCCTCCTTCAGAGGATGGGATTTCAGGCAGTCTTCCACACCCGCTTGATATTTGCGTGGGTTCTGGGAATTGAAACTCTTGTCCTTATGCTTGTGGGGCAAGCACTTTAGCCACTGAGCAATTTCCCCATACGATAGTTAACTATCAACTTAAATGAGTTAAAAAACATCTAGGGGTTGGTAATACCTATGAGTGTATGTCCATGAGGACATTTCCAGAGAAGATTATATCATGATCTAATCAATAGTTTCATCTATTGATAGATACAAAATTTGAGGTATGGAAGGTGGGGCCTGGTTGGAGGAAGTAGGTGCTAGGATAGGTCTTTGAAGAGTGTATCTTACCCTGACCTTTTTTGATTTTACTATGCTTCTTGTGAAATGAACATCCTCCACCTCCAAATGCTCCTACCACCATGATGTTTTGCTCCACCATGCACCTAAGGCTGCTGGAGGCAAGGGCTGTGATTGAAATCTCCAAAACTATGAGCTAAAGTGAAACTTTCCTTCACATCAGTTGCTTCTGTCAAGTCAGAATGATGATAAAAGTAATACCATATCCTTAGAGAGCCAACAACTGCATGGTTAGACTCTTACTGCCATGCCAAAGTTGGGCAAAAGGCTAATCTGTATCTAATCTGAAAGCCCCCTCCCTGAGGACAAACTTTCATAGTACTAGAAGGTACCATGCAAGATTCCAAATGAGGGAAGCAACTAATAATCTTATTCAGCTATGGTGTCTATGAACTGCAACAGCAATCACCATGGCTCAATAACCCTAAGGATGCAGTACTGGCATGTATACTATACCTTGGTGGTAACCAACAACTCTCTAATTGAAGGCCTAACCATGAAGAAAGAAATCATGCCTGGTATTGGAAATATTGCCAACTACCCAGGGATAGTGAGGTTATGGATTTTGATGATAACCTGCAACCACCACTTTACTAAGCCAGCATAATTCTTAACTACCTTCTACATATTTATTTTTATACTCACAGATAAGTATAGTCCTCACCCCTCATCAAAGAAACTTTTCTTTGCAAAAAAAAAAAATGAAGACCATTCAGAAAACCACAACCAATCAAAATTCAGAGTGTGGAGCCCAACTGATACATGTATGCTATGGTTGCTGCACCTAAGGCTCGGGGATCATTTCAAAAGTTGGAGTAGAGAGATTTTAAGAGTCAAAAGAAATTTGCTGTGAGGTTGCGTTTCCTAGAAATGTCAGAAGCTACATCTATGAAATCTCACCAACATGACTGCCCAAATATGACCTGAACAAGGATAACACCAATAGACTTCCTAAAATGGAAGGGGAAAAGCTTTTGAGGTCTCATCCCTAGATGAAGAACTATAGGCAGCTAAGGAAAGCTGAGAGCTGGAGAAATAGTCTTCTCCAAGAAAGACATCAGTTGGTTATCCAATACCAAGTGGTCAGCATTGAAAACACTACACAGACACAGACAGACAGACACAGACACAGACACACACATGCATGCAACATATGGATTGAGTAGAAAAGGGAGAGATAATGTAATTATAATATGGAAAACTAAAAATATTTTTTTAAAAGTTGGGTAAAAGAAAAAGAAGACATATCCTTCAAGAGAGATATAGAGATAGATAGATAGAGAGATAGATAGATATAGATATGTAGATAGATAAAGTAAGAGTCAGTGAGAGCACATTCAAGAGAGGAGTTCTATAGATTTGAGCAAAGATGTTGAGATATTTTAAGTATTGAATTACCGAAGAGCATTAGGGGCCTGAGAAGTCAGGGTCACTGGATGGGAGCTTATGAGGAGCCTTAGATGTATGGCAGATTGACACAGGAAACAGTAATGCAATGAGAACCTGGAGGCAGGTGGTGATGGACATCTTAGCATGGGGATATTCAGAAGGCGCTGGGAAGCAGAAGGAATAGGAAATGGCCAAGCATGGCCAAGCAATCATCAAAGATCAGTCCAATGAGACAAAGTTGTGTAAGTTTTCCCATATAGCAGCACACATAGAGACACTCATATGGCCCAGCAGAGTAGAGGGACTAGATATTGGGGTTAGAGACAAATGGCTTGGGAGCTATTCAAGGCCAGAGTCCTTTTTCACTCTGGAGAAGTTTAAAGAAACAAAGTGAACATGTCAATAAATGTGTGTTCATTGGCTGGGAAGCTGTGCAACAGAGTATATTTTTCTCAGGTCCAGAGGAGACCATATAGGGTTGCCATAGTGACTTGGGGATGCCATTAAAGGTGCTAGCTACTCATCTTCCTTTAATCTGCAGACCATAGTTTGGCTGTTGTTCTCATATTTCAAATGTGGCATTAACCTGTGATGCTTGAAGGCTTGAGACCTGTTTGGCCAACAACTCAAAAAGACCTAACATCCCCAGCACTGGAGGCTTTCCTTGGTGGCATGAGACCTGCAGCTTTACCACGTTTATGTTCCAGGGGAGAAGGGCAACAGGGCAATGCCAAAGGGAAAGTGTGCGAGGTGAATGTCATTCATTAAAGGAACTGTCCCAGAAGACTTCCAGGGACTTCTTCTCATTGGTTGGAGCTATGTGAGGTGACTGTCACTGGAAAAACCAGAAGATGTTTATAGCTATGCAGTATGAGGTGAATTTGAGAGATTTTCAGTGAGTAAAACTGACAAGTTTTGTTAACTACTTAGATATTTGGAGGTGGGATCCAGGCAGCTTAGAAATACTTCTGGGTATTTCTGCTAATTGACATGTGGAACACAAGGTATACACAGGTGTATAGTTAAGAATGTGTTTAAATCTCACAGGAATTTGGCTGATTTAAACTCAAGAACTGGGGACTTAAACCGTATCCCCTGGGCTACCATTTCTTCCATTACCCCATAGATATCCCATCCTCTTCTAGAGCCCAGATTACAAGCCACTGATAAGCTTTGAACCCATTGGTTTTTCTCCCCTCTTCTACCCTTGAAGTTCATTTTGCTTCTGGAATGTAGCTGGAGTTTTCACTCTGGTCCCGCCAAGCCCCGGCAGTCCAACAGCCCACTTATAAAATAAACACACAGATGCTTATATTATTTACAAATTGTAAGGCCGTGGCAGGCTTCTTGCTAACTGTTCTTATATCTTAAATTAACCCATTTCTATAAATCTATACCTTGCCACGTGGCTCGTGGCCTACTGGCATCTTCACATGCTGCTTGTCATGGCGGCAGCTGGCAGTGTCTCCTCGACTCAGCCTTTTACTTTTTAGAATTCTCCTCTCTCCTTGTCCCGCCTATACTTCCTGCCTGGCCACTGGCCAATCAGTGTTTTATTTATACAGAGTGATATCCACAGCACTGGAATATCCCAAGTGATGAGAATATGTGTGAGAGTGGGAGGGAACCATCCATCCTGCCCTTCTTCTCCCCGATGCCAGGGTTCAGGGAGGGCCTGGAGTGAGTGGTGACCTCTTAGCTGTACTTCCTCGGAGGCCTGTTTTGTGCTCAGCCAATAGATTCCTTTTCTCTTGTCACTGTAACAAATCACTACATTTATTGGCTTAAAGCAACGTAAGTTTATTGCCTTACTATTCCAGTGACAGTAACTCCAAGGTCACAGTATTAGGGATATATTCATTCTGGAGTTTCTAGGAGCCCATCTCCTAAGCTATTTAGGTTTCTAGAGGTTGCCTATATTCCTTGGCTCATGAGCCTTCCCTCATATCCCTCTAATCTTTCTCCATCATTACATCTTGTATTGTGGACTCTGATGTTCTTGCTTCTCTCTTCTAAGAATCCTTATTATTACATTAGACCCACCTGGATAACCCAGGGTCCCGTCTCCATCTCAAAATCCTTAACTGGGTCCCATTTGCAAACTTCCTTTAACCATTCAAGGTAGTGCCAGGATCTGAATGATTGTCCTCCTCCTCTACTCAGATTCATAAATCAAACCAACCCTAGTTGGTGATATTAAGAAGAAAGCATTTGGAAGGACAATTAGGCCATGGGAGACTCATCTATAAGAGTGGGATTAGTGTGCTTATAGAAGAGGTCTAAGGTAGCTTGTTCAGCTTTTCATCATATGGGGATGTAACAAGAAGGTACCATCTACAAGGTGGGAGAAAACCCTCAATAGACCCCAAATCTATGGAAATACTGACCTTAGATTTTTTTATTATTCTCCCAACTATGATCAATAAATTTCTGATGTTTATAAATTACACAATCTAAAATTTTATAGCAGCCTTCAGAGGCCAAGACTGGTAACACACTTATAGGATTAGGTTGTGAAAATTTGGGGCTGGAGCCCTATTCTGCCTGTCAGAGTTAAGCATGATTACTGACATGTGCTTGGCCTCCTGATGATGGACAGGGAACATCCCTGCTCTTAGAGAGCTCAGAGCTTAGGAGAGAAGGCATAGAAATAAATAGTAAATTCCACAGCACAGGAGGGAAACCCAGAAGAATGATATATATCCTGACCTTGAGTGGCCAAAATAGGAACTCTGAAGAGAGACTCTGTTAGATTTTGAGATATGCATATGAATTAGACAAATAAGTGCTAACAAAATAAATATATATTTATTGGTACCCATCAGGTAGTGATTTAAGCACTAACATATATTAATATCTTTGATCCTCTCAGTCTCAAATAATGGGTACTATAATCATCTGTATTTTGTAGAATAGAGTGTCCCAGCTCTCAAAAATTTACCTTTCTTTTGCCTTTTTGTTTTATGTGGGTCGTCAGCCAGTTTGACTGTGCCCACCCACACTGAGTGAGGATGATCTTCCTTACTAATTACTTACTGATTGTTATGAGTTCTTTGATTCTTGTGGATTCAAATGCAAGTTTCTTCCAACCACAGACATACCGAGAAACTGTTGCCAGTGGGTTAGTCAGCTTTCTCCTGCTCTAACAGGTACCCAAGACAACCGACTGAAAAGAGAAAAGGTTCACAGATTTAAACCCATGGTTAGGTTACTCTGTTGATTTTAGGCCTGTGATAAGGAAGCCAATCATGGTGGAAGTACACGGCAGAGAAAAATCTGCTTATCTGATGTCCAGGAAGCGAGAGAGAGAGAGAGAGAGAGAGAGAGAGAGAGAGAGAGAGAGAGAGAGAGAAGGAGGAGCTGTGATTCTATCACCTTCTTCAAGATCCACCTCCAGTGACCTAAAGATCTCTCCCCAGTCCCCACCTCTTTAAGGGTCTGCAACCTCCTAGCAGCACCTTACCCCAGTAAAAAGCTTCCGAAACATGGCCTTTTGGAGACAGTCAAGATATAAACTGCAGCAGTCAGTTATTTCGATGGTGTGTAGCTAACATTAACCACTCTAATGAAGAAGCTGAGGCTGAGAAGAGTCTCTGGCTGGAACACAGGCCTTTCTTCATGTACCATTTTATTTTGTATATGTGTGTCAGGTGTGTGTGTGTGTGTGTGTGTGTGTGTGTGCGTGCGTGTGTGTCTGTGTGTGTGTCTGTGTGTGTCTGTGTGTATTTGTGCATGTGTGTGTGTATTTGTACATGTGGAGGCCAGAGGTCAACCTTGCATGTCATTCCCTCATACTCCATTCACTATTTTGAGACAAGGGCCCTCATTGCTCTGGAACTTACCAAGGGGACTAGGCTGCTTGGACACTGAGTCCCAGGGATCTGTCCATCTCTGCCTCTCCACTGTGAAGATCACAAGTTTGCTACCATACCTGACTTAAAAAAATGGTTCTGGGTATTTAAACTGAAGTCATGGTGCTTGCAAGGCCAGCACTTCACAGACAGAGCTGTCTCCTAGCCCTGCTTTGTGTTTTTTTGAGACAGACTTGGAATATAGCCTAGGTGGGTCTGCAGCTCACTGTGTAGACTAGGTGGCTTTGGATTTACTATCCCACTTCAGCCTTCCAAGAGTCGAGATTACATACATGTGCCACTGTGCCTGGCTCTCATTACTTTGAATTATGGTAACAATCAAAGTCCTTTCTGTGGCTTGATGGTTCACCCCAGCATCGCACCCTCCTCCTGCTGCGAGGTCACTGGGCACTTTCAGCATTTCGCTGGCTCTCACTTTCCAGCACACTCTAACCTTTTCAACATGTTGTACCCCACCCTCCCTAGTCTCCAGAAGTTGGCAGTGTCGTGTAGCAAGTTCCTGGGAGAGCCACAGTTTCTAACTCTTGTCCTGGGTCGCTTCCATCATTCCCGATGTGCTGCTGCTCCTCTTACCCAATGCTTGTTTCAGGCTGATTCATTTTTCAATGTATGGCTACTTCCTCTAGCAAGCCTTTTCTTGTTACACACTGACTCTGCCCCACCCCACCATAGCTGAAATTGACTGCTGCTTCCTCTGTGCGCCCCAAACACCCCATGTCTTTGATATGGGCGCATTATACCTTGCTTACACTTGAGCTCTTCTAAGGTAGCCACTGACTGATTCCTCTGTTCCCAGGGAGGCACGTATCCAGTAGTTCAAATTCGCCACACAAAGAATATTGTGATATACAGAATCATCAAGGAATCCCTAATCCAACCTAGGGTCAAGGAGGGCTTCTCAGAATGTGTGTTGTGTTTACTTTGAGTGGAATGGGGCTTGAGTGTGGAGGAATAGCATTTTAAAGAGAGGAATCCTGATGGCTGTGGAATGAGATAATAGCTGTGGGGAGGAGTTTGGGCAATGTAAAACCCCCTTTCTCTTAAGGATTCAAGTGCAGAGGTTGAACTGATTTCCTAGGGCTTTCTCTAGCTCGCTGGGACAACGGTGTGACTTACAAGGTTCTTCTTTGCTGGATTCCAGAGTATTCCTCCTCCTCCTCCTTCTCACAAATCTTCAAAATGTCCTGCATTTCTTCCTCTGGCACTGACAGCATGCACATCATTGTCCTATGCATCTTTGTATCAAACTCCAAATTCACATTCTGTACTGTTTTCCCTCATAATCTGCTGAAGTGCTACTCACAAAATAGGCATCAGAGAACGCAGTCTGGCCATTCTGTTCACCATGCCCCTGCTGTAGTGCCTGGCACATGGTGTTTAGAGGAAGGGTTCTAGCATGAACTTTGCTAGGGCCTCAGCAGATTTCACCTCAACACCCTACCCAGGTGAACCTCATTCCTAGGTGGGTGGTTAAGAAATGGGAGTGCTATATTAAACATCACCGATATATTTTAGTGGAGAGATATTGGATTAACGCTAGATTTCTCTAGGCCTGTTTTTTTTTTTTTTGGTCAGATATTAAGTGAGGATTCTGTTATGTGTCTCTTAGTAATGTTCTAAGAATTCAGGGGCAATAGAGTTAATGAAAGGAGAGCTCACCAGATGCTGCCAGCGAACACGATGCCTCCTGTGGAGACAAGTGGGGCCACTCTCAAGGGCACCTAGAAGGACAGTGTTCTTTTTATAAAGAGGGACGTTATACTTATTGTCTCTGTTACCATCATTTCACCACTTCTGTGGTCTGAATGCACCCGGAAGTCAAGTGCTGAAACTTAATTGCTGGAGTGATGCTATGGACAGCAGTATCTCTAAGGATGACTAAGTCACGAGGAAGGCTGCTCACGAGTGGGACTCAGGCTCAGAGGGGAGGGTTCCTTCTCTTCTGTGTGTCCTGTGAGTCACACGGTTTACCCTGCAGGACACAGCAAGACTCTTACATTCCACTTCCATCCTCAACTGCTTTTTATCTCAATAATTTTCGGTAATTAACACAGACCTGTCAATAATCCAATTTTATTTTTAAATCACCATTGGACAACAGTGCTTTAAAAGTATCACTGTCAGGGTTTTGTTATCAATTTGTCTGTAAAACCTGTTATGCGATTGATCCATTTTTCTAATAAAGATCTGAGGAAGGGTTTAACCCCAGGCACAGTACATTAACGGGATTTCCCTTGTCCCTTATATAAATGGACTCATCTCTACTGTCTACTGAAGGGAGGACCATTTGGTAATTGTTTTGACTCCTGTGAAACAGAAGTTGGCTCAGAGCCAGGGTGGTATAATGGGGTATCAGGGACTAGACAGACCCAGGTTTGATTTCTTGCTTTGCTGCCTACTTGCACAAGATACCTAATCTCTCCGAGTCTTTTTGTTCAGTGTAAAAGGGACGATGATGCCCTTCACTATAACGCACATGTTAGCAGTTAGAACAGCAAAGGCTTTCAACATACTGGTCCTGTCCCTAGAAACAATTGCTTACACCTTAAGGACTTGGTTGGATAGTGGCTGAACTAATTGTAAGGCAAACTGGTGACTCATGTGAATCCACTTTGAACTTGAACCACCAGTAGATTAAGCTGAACTTGCATAGAGAGCCTTCTGGTAATTGACTTGGGGTTGGGTGATTTTAAGCCAGTTTTCATTCTGTGGCAGAAACAAAAAAGATGAGTCTGGAGCAACACTGTTCCTTTAATTGAAGGAACACTTTCGTGTTCTCAGATCTATTTTAATCTTAAGTGCCGATTATGCATCATTCTCTCCCGTTAACAGACACTTCTGTAAGTGATCTACACACAGAGAAATACGATTCTTACATAAATACTGCACCATGAGAAATTATCTTATTACCTAATATGCCAAAAAGCTAATAAGATAAAGAAATGGTACGAGTCATTTTTGGACAATATTAAACTTGCTTTTAGCTCATGGAAATAAAATGTAATTTCCTTTTATTATTCCTTTCATCAGGTAGAACAAAGGCAGTGGAAGGTGTAGGGTATTTATTATACAGCAGTGTTCCTGAGCTCTCTTTAAGGCTGAGGGAGAAATTCAGGCAGGATGGCCTCAAATTAAGATTTTAATGACTTCCATTTAGAAAACACATTTCTTCTGTCTGCCAGGCATGGTTTTTGAATTCACATTTGAAAGTAAAAAATGAAGCTTCATACTTAGATGTACAAAAGCTTTCCTCTATCTGCTGCATATGTGTGTCCATTAAGAAATGAATGCACATTGTCTCTACCTGTTCGAATGTGTGCATCCACTAAGAAAGAAATGTACATTGCCTCTACCTATTCACATGTGTACATGAATTGAGAAACAAATAGATTGCTTCCACCTGCTTGAATGTGTGCATCCATTGAGAAATGAATGCACAGTGTCTACAGAGCAGCTCAGAGGAGTGGAGGCTTCTTGAAGCATCTATTGCAAAGGCGACTCTGAGCTAAATTAGGATATTTAAGTTGTCTAAGAAGTATCAGCTCCACAAGACTTTGAATGTTGCTCCTCGGGGGAGCTGACTATTATATTTACAAATGAACAAACAATTGATTTTGAAAGAAATTTTAACAGGACTCAAATGAATAAAAATTTCTGGCTGAAATCATCATCTGGTCAGTGTGTGGTCTTGGGTAAAGGAGGTAAGTAATATTTTGATTTGAGCAGTGCTCATAAGGCATGATTATAGACACAGCACACACACACACACACACACACACACACACACACACACACACTGCACTCTCCCTATTTCTTCAATAGAAATAACACTAAGTAAATGCTGTCAGCCTTCTGTGACATGCAATTTTTCATCCTAGCAAAATATAATGTACCCTGGACCTCAAAGAAATTTAATAATCTCTCTGAATTCTTGTGATTTGCTAGAGCTCCCTACAAACACCCACGGAAACTATATTTGCCTGGAGATTTAAGGTAATGGATGGACAGCTGCAACAAGATGAATTTTTTATTCCACATTAAGCAGACACATTGTATCTATGTTGGGAAGAGTTGTGTGCGTAGAATGTCCTTCTAAGGACATGTTCAGAACCTATTTAAAGACCTACATCTATTTGTGAAACTTTCTGCATAGATTGGGGCAGAAATGAACTATATGAATGAGAAACATTATTACAACTTTCCATATTCCAACCCCAGCATGACACCCAATGAGTGGCACCTATTACAGGGTTAATTGCAAAGCTTTGAGGCCCTACAAACATGTTTGTGAAGCTGTGTTATTTGGGGGAAGCTATTTGTTTGACTGTTCATTTTCTTTTACAAATGAAACATGGGGGTTTGTATTTAGAAAAAACTAAAGGGACCTTTTGAGTTCAACTGTTGAGGTGCAGGCTGACTTAGAGGTTTAATATTTAGCTTGGTTAATTAAATCCCATTCTATGCCCTGAATTTAATTATCCCAACTGATGTGGTAATTTAATATAATAATAAAAAGGGGTTAATGAGAAATGGAAGAGAATTGGACTATTCATTCATCTGGATCAGTGGGGGCATTTTTTTTCTTGAAGTACCAGTTTATGGATGGTGATGTTTTATTGGGTATTATGAATTTTCAATTAGTGAGAAAATGGAAATGAAAGCTGGACAGTGGATCATCAAGGAATGATCACATTTGGAAATAGGCACAAAGCTCACTCCCTAAAGTTCAGGGCAGATTTTAATGTGACTTCATGATAAGGTAGGCACTTTTCATCTTCATAGGTTGTGGCTAAATCATGTTCTTTTTACACTGTGCAAGCAAGTCTTTGTGTTGGATTCCTTGTCAAATAGAAAGTCAGGTCATTGTTACTTCTAAACAAAAGTAAGTTCAATAATAAAAAGATGACCTCCCTTGTTTGGCTGTCACCTCTCAGAACAAATGGTCTGCTTCCTTGATACAGCACTCAACCTGACCTCAGTGGAGGACAGGGCAGGAGAAGCAGACCCCGCGACTTGATTCAATCCTATTGGAGACTTGCTGTTTTTTTTTTCAGGTTACTCAATCTCACTGAATCTTGCCTTCATCACCCATGAGATAAGGATGATGTGATCTGCTCTTCACAGAGTGCCAAGAGGATCAAGGGAGAGAATGCAGCAGTCCCTACATGGCATGCCTGATGTATAATGAATGCTTTGCAAACAGTGACCTTTGTTCTCTGAACAACCCACAGGTATTCTTATAAATAACAGATAGTAACGTGTCGTAATGCTACATGAAATGCCAAATCTGGCTCACCAACTAGTACAGTGTGCCTCAAACTTTAACGGACCTGAGATTCATCCTGGTGGGTGGTTCTGGGTAAATTTGCCTTTACCCCAAGATTCTGCATTTCTAGCAGGCTCTCAGATGACAAGGGCAATGCTGGTTGGGGACCATACTTCGAGTAGTGCAGAACTAGATCATTGACATCTAAAGACTGAGTAAACTTGGAGAGACTGGGCTAAGTTGCAAAACAGAACTTAACACCTTTTTTTTTATTTAATGAGAGAATATCAGGGAATTCTGCATATATTGTAGAAAAAAAGTTTGAATGAACACATTTAAAAATTTGGGAAGCTCAAATTCATTCTACACACTTTCATTTATTGTCTGGACAGATAAAGTACAAATAATTCAAACACAACAAGATTATGAAAAAAAACATTTACAATACTTTCCCTCAGAAATCATCTAAACTAGCAAGATTAACATGAAGTCATTCATTTATAACTAAAGTATACAACTGCCTGGTCCTAAGATTTTTTTTCCTTTTTTTTCCCCCAGATTGAACACATCATAGAGAAGAGATTTTGGCGTGCCTTTCCCATGAATGCTTAGCAAATGCATCAGAACTTTGCCAGCAAACTGCATTCATTCATAGCAGGTGACATTAAAAAGGTTTCCCTGAATGTTGAACGAGTGTTCTCTGAACTGAAATCTGGTGTTACTTATTTATTTTCTTCAAAAACCGAAAAGAGGAAAAAAAATAGAAAAAAAATGTAAAGGAGTAGTCTATGATGCAGCCTTGGTTTTTGTTACCTGTCTACCACTACGACGACTACTACAAAGTTTGCCTCTTCAATGTGCAAACAACAGTCCCGTCTACATGCGCTTAGTGGGTTCAGCATGGGAAAAAATGCACAAAATAAGCACAAGTTATAAATAACCATAACGTTTTATTACCATTAAGACTAAACTTGTATTGAAAAGATTTTATGTAACAAGACAAGAAAAGCAATAGCAAATTTTACTATCAACTAGATTATGCATAGCGAGTAACTGTTTCTATTACCCAGGGAAGAGCATGAACTCTTGGATTTTTTTTGTTTCATTTTTGTTTTAAATATATAACCGTACAAAGCACAAACGTACTAAAATGATCAGTGCACTGGACGTGGGAGCTTGCTCCCAGTCATTTTGTTCCCTTAGCTCTGTTGAGTTTTCCCCAATCTGAATTACATTAAAATAAAGACCCAGTTTTTTTTTTTAGTTTTTCTACTGTGCAGTAAGAAAAAATATTCACAACAAACATGACAATATATCAAACAATAGTTCTACACAAGTTACCTTGATACCTCTTTAACTGTCACTTAAATATTGTAAGAAAACATTTTAAGACATATACAAACAAAACTAGCCAAGTGTTACAACTTATAATAAATTAACCAAAGAAAAAATAACTTTATATATATATATTTATATTATATATACACATACACACACAACAGAATGACACAATAATATGCTTCTTCCCAAAGTTTAAGTAAACAAATAAGTAGTCTAGCCAATCTAGCTATATTTGATCTTGGCCATAGGCATCATCACATCTGCAATTAAATAAATAAGTGTTTCAAGCAACATAAACAGTGTTTCAAATGTACCCACACAGCCCAATTTTATCAGCATGGGCTACAAAGTGAATTTGAAAATTGCTTAATGAATATAAAGCAAATGTATCTTTTTTTCCTCTCCTAAACACGTTTACATTTAACTATGATACTAAGATATGTAAATAATTTTGTAGCACCTACTGCTCAAACTAAGGAAGTTTTAGATTAAAAGGAAAATGAATCTTTTTAATTTTTGTTCTGCTGACATCCCATACTGATGACTTAAAGAAAAACTGTCTTTCAACTCATCTCCTTGCTTTTGGGTTTTGACTGTGGGGAATTGTGGTACCCTGGGTAGAATGAACACTCCTTTCCCCTAGCAATTAATATTTTTTATTATTATTACATGCTATGAAAAGATATGAAGATCATCTGTTTATAGCCCATCCTTCAAAAAACAGTCTACGAATCCAGTTTAAAACACACATCTTGATCTCTAAAAAGTTACCAGTGCAGTATGAACGCGACAAAGTTGTCAATTTCCCCTAAATTAGCCAGTCAAAATATTTTTTTCTCAAATCCAGATTCTCTTGTAAAAATTCTTTATATTTTATAAAAATAGATTTTTCTTGAAACCCATTTTCAGCAAAGAGACCACCTCTTTGGCAACAATGTTAATGTTATTAAATTGTTAATGTCATCAGGTACCCCCTTTCCCCATCCCCTAACAGAAGACTGTTTTAATTCACATGATAGAAAAGAAAAAAGGAAAAATAAAAAAATTTGCAAAAGTTTTTTTTTTTTTAGTTTTGCAATTTTTATTATTCCTCTTTAATTTGTGTGGGGGTTTTTAACCAATCTGATTGGATCAACATTTTGACAAAAAAGAAAAATCTTTTTTTTCTTCCTTTGAATCCCATTACTTTGTAAAAATTGTTTATTATTTTTTTGTGTTTTTTGTTTTTCTTCTTCAAATGAGCGAATGGTCATCTTAAAAAGACCCACCTTCAAGGAAGGTAGTAAAGTTAGCTGGCTGGGTAAAAATCCCTGCACATCGCTATCTATGTATATTATATTCAACAACGACAGCTATGAAAGAACATTCAATGCATCAAAGGTATTTTTTTTGTTTTTTTTTCTTTTTTTTCTAAGCATTATAAAATCCTTTCCTGGTACACCTCAGGATAATCCAATGTTTTAATACTTAGGCAACACGGGCTTATAAAGTCCATGGTTGAATATAAGCCTTGGAAAGTTTGTCTCTCTCTTTTGTGTATGTGTGTGCGCGCGTGTTTTGTTCGTATATATTTATATATATATTTTAATAAGTAAGGGTGAGAAATTCAGGACTTGTGGGCTTTGTTGGTTTTAAAGGAAACTTGCAACACTCTGTCTCCCAGGCGATAACCATTGAGGCTGGCGATGGCCATGGCTGCCTCATCGTAGTTGGTCATGGTGACAAAGCCGAATCCCTTGCACTTGTTGGTGTTGAAGTCACGGATGACCTTGACGTTGTTCACTGCGCCAAAAGGGCCAAAGAGCTGCCAGAGGACACTCTCATCAGAATCAGGGGACAGGTTATAGACGAAGATGCACCAGCCTGTTCCTGTGTGACCAGGGATGTTCATTCCCACAAGACTTGTCATCCCGTCAATAGTGATTGGGGAGAACCTGGGGGGACAAGCAGAAGGGGGGACTGGTCCAGACATCAGTCTGACCATGGATGACACACAGATGCACAGACAGACACGGGGCAAAGGGCTGAGTGAGTGTTTGCAGGAGAGTCTTCAGGGTTTCAAAACCAAAATGCAAAAGCTAACATCTGTGACATTTCTTCTGATGGGGTGACTGGACAGCTAAGGCTCATGCCAAGAGAATGGCCAAGTCATTTCCTAAAAGCCATAAGAGATCCCCAGTTCTAACACAGTATATGTTCATACATTGTCCCACCCTGAACCTACCCCATCATAGACTGTGAGTTCTCAGGGAAGGGACTCTGTTTCATCCATTCTACTGTTGGGTTTATTCATTCAGTGGTGTGCATATGGGCTCTCACAGACACATTGGCCCATAGGAAAAATACGTGTTTATTGGTTGAGGGAGTGACAATCTGTTTGATGTCAATGCTTGGAAAATTTTACTCTTATTTTTTAGGTGGATTAAGGGATGGCTCTAGAGGTGCTCACTGCACCACCATCACAGTCCCCCCACTTACGTCTGCCCAAGACCTCCTAGTGTTACTGAGGTTGTAAATACATGAGGACCTCTCTTGTTATTAACCAGATGAGTGGCTCATGTTCCATTTAGCATTTATTCATAAGGGTTCCCCCACAGACCTGGAGCAGTAATAACAGATGTACTACTCCTTGATACTATATCATCTCGAAGCCATCTCCAAGCATCACTGGAAAAGTCCTCAAGTGGTTTGTGTAGTTATAAATTTTGAATTGCTATACATTAGAAAAGCCTTGGTGCAACAACTGTTGTATTAGGTTGAAAACTTCAATTTTTTTGTGTAGTCTTGAAGAGGAAAAAAAACCCTTCAGATTTTATTCACTGGCATTTGTGGTGGAAGAAACAGTTAGGATACCAAAGTCTACGGCAGAACAGTATTGGCAACATTTTGTTTCACACTGAACTTAAACAGGGGGTTTTGACCTATTCATTGATGACCAGATTGCTTTTCTTTTGGTTGATTTTTTTTTTGAGAGGTGAGGGGAGGAAATTGGAGAAGAGGAAGTCCAAAATAGACAGGAGTATGGGACAAAGTGGAAGTTATGACTATTTTAAAAAGTAAGCAGACACTATTGGAGGTTTAGAAGTCTTATTAAAATTCATATTTAGCTAGAATTTAGATAATCATGTCTGTTAAAGATATGCTAAGCATAACAATTCAGTAGATATAATTTTTGTTATTATTCACCAAAGCAAGTTTCCCTTTTGCTTAAAAAAAAATAACAATAAAGCAGAAGCAAAACCATTCATGGTTCAGATCCTTAAAGGGGTAAAATGGCTTAATTATTACTTGTATGATTTCTAAAGACTGACTTATAAACCATTTCTTCTTCAGCTGTGAACCTCTGATCCCTTTCAGTTTATGCACAGAAAGCAACTAGTACTTATTATAAGGCCAAGGTCAGGGCTAGGAAAGGGGTTTTACGTAGGATTACCACTCAAGGTAGGATGGAGGCTACATCCAAATCTGGGTTCAGTGAAAAGGAGAATCTTGTTACCAAGTGGTGCTGGCTATGCCGGCTTGGGTTGCACTGGGCTGGATTGGACACTGGATGATGTGGCAACACATGGAGGGCGGCCCCGCCTTTCCTAGCCTCATGTGTGTCACAAGCACCGCCTTCTCCCCACAGTATTTGGTGCTAAGTCACTAAAGTTAGAGGGCAGCAAAGGTATGGGATGGAGCTAGAAAAGATGCAGAAGGCCCGGGACTAGGCAAGCAGCGTGTTAGACACGTGGAGATAATTTAGTCAGCCTTACCGGTGCTGAGGTTGAGATTCAAGAGGCTGGCACTCCGCCAGTAAAGTCTGCAGTCCACTAACTCCCTTGACCGTGTGCTCATTTCCACAGTCAGGGTGCTTACCAAGCATAACCAAGTGGTAAAAGACCCTGCATCAAGTGGAGAGTGTGCTGCGGTCTATGAAAGCCCTCATCTCTCTCCCTCAACTGGTGAAGTTGTTGTATTAAGGTGTGCATCTCTACTGAGGAAGAAGATAAAGATGCCATGTCCCTGGCAGTGCAATGGAGTCTATCAGGTCACATTTAGGGACCTCATGGATATAGTTACACAACACACCTAACTTCTAAGACTGATTTTAGGTTGGGCCTGAAAAGCCTTATGATTACATTCAGAAAGTCTCAAACCCTTGACCCTGCTTGAGTCCCCAGCCCCATAAAAAGGCTTTAAAAATGAAAGAAACCTCAAATTTATCCCCCAACCCCCCACACACATATAACTGAGAGAAGACTTATAATATAACGGCTAAAACCTGTAATAAAAGAAATCCTTGGTTGAGGTGCACACAGATACACTTCATTCTCAAGATGTGCCTTAAAATGCACACTGAAGAGGGATGGGAGTCAAAAAGCCATCCATGCTTTAATCCATGATTTGGCCAGATTGTCGCCACGATTAGCAAAATGTTCTAATTTTGATTTGCTGGGATCTGCCCTCTTAAACTGAATCCTGGCATCAGAAATGCAAAACAGGTGCTCAGCAAGTTTCCAAATCAGCCAGAAAAGTAAGGGCTTTCTCCCCAAGGGAAGCCACTCAGGACTAGATCAGATGACCCAGGGCTTGGTAGCTGTGGCACCTGAACCATAGGGAAAGCCCACCTGCAAAAAAAAGAAAAGGTGAAACACACAAATACATTTTTGTGTGCCCTAAAAGAAACAAAATTAACTGAGGTCCAAAATTAAAATTAAGAATTTGACATGCTGGTGGAAGAAAAAGGAAGAATTGAAAGAAAAGTAAAGTTAGTGAATTAAAAAAAAAAATCTAGCCCCAGTCTGTGCCAACACGGACATCTGGCAATCTGTGGAGTTTTAATTACCTCTTTACGCCATAGGCCATATTAAGCAAATTGTCCAGCCTGCAAAGAGAAGGAGGGTCTCTGGGTTAATGCCTCACAGATGGCAAGATCACTCAATGGAACTATTAATAAGAATGCTCCATTTTCAAAGAAGAAAAGCTTGACAACTTCCCCACTGCTCAGGAGACTGTCTACTGGTAGTTCTCTCTTTTCCTGTTTCCAACTGCAAGTAATTCATGTCCAGGTCAATTCTAGAGTCTAAAGCAAGCGTCTAATGAATCCTGTTTTCTTTCAAGGTCTGAATTAATTCACCTCTCCCCTCCCATCTCTCAGAACATTTGTGTGGATTTACTTTTATGTTACTTGTGAAATTGTTAAAACGGGGCGGGGGTGTTCTTAAATCATTTACCTTTTATTACAACTAAACTTGTGTGCAAAGGTCTCTGTTCCTGGTTAACAGCACATGATCACAGACTACACATATGAACAGATCTGTTAGTCTAGCTGCTTTCATTATATCTGGCCACACACACAATTTGGAAGGCAGGGAGTTTTTGTGAGCTAAGATTAAAAGAAAAAAAAAAAGCTTACTACGTAATAGCCCTAAAGCATCTCCTAGCAAAATGTCATTATGTTATAATCTTCCTCACATGCATACCTTACTTGGGGACAAGCTATTCACACCATGGGGCAGCAGTAACCATAGTTTCCACCATTAGAAGCTTGCTGGAAAGGCTTTTTACATAAATACTACATGTGCTTTCATACAAAATAGAAATTAGATGGCTCGGACCCTTCATGAAATTATTAACTATTTCAGAGTTATGGGGCACAGGAGGACACATGAAAAGTCTGATTTCTTCCTTCACTGTGGCCAGATGGACTGTTCTATCATAGAGAGAAGGACCCCCTATTTTCTCATGTGAGGTTCGACCAGGAAGAAAACCCTTTCATTAAAGGGAAGTTGATGCATGGGCAGAATATGGTACTCGCTTAGAATTTACTATGGGGGGGGGGCGAGTCAAGACCATGCTTCTCCCTGCACAACAGAGGCTGGTTAAAGTCTAACTGCTTTCCTGGGGAAAAAAATCCACCTCACAGGAAAGTCCCACAGGGAACTGTCCATTGCACCAGGGGATTTCCTGGGGTTTGGGTACCCAAAGAAAACACTAGTAAGGTATGATTGAATCTTCCTTTTCATCTTCCCAGAGTACGTGACTTAAGAGAGTAAAGTTAATATTAAAGAGAGTCTCTCCTCCCCTGGATTCCAGCATCACCTAGGAAAAGAGGCAAAGACAAGCCACTCCTGGCCAGGGTCTACCCTGCCTTATCTCTGAGCAGCTGCATACATCTCAGGGATTAGCTCCATTGAAATTGATTCTTCTTGTCTGGCTAAACACAGAGATTTTGTTTCTACTAATGATTCTCAAGTTTAACCAATAGTCACAGTGACAAGCTGGGAGAGGGCTGGTAAGAGTAGACCTCTTGTATTTTTATAGGAATGGCAAATGGTGCTCTGGGGAAGTGTCCCGTAGTGATGGCTTGGGTGGGGCAGAGGCTGTTTGCGTTGTTCTGTCCTTCAGAGCTGTAGGCTCTCTGGCCCATGCCCCACTCCATGCTGGTGATGGTGTGGTGAGTAGCAGACATGCCTACCTGAACCTTTGAGCCTGGTGATGGAGAGGGCCAGGGTAGCGCCTGTTTGGGGACTGGTAGAGCTGGGAGAGCAGAGCCTGGCTGGACTTCTGGCTGGGGTTGTTGGCAAACTTCACAGTAATCGGTTCTGTAGCACCGCTGGGCTTCTGGCCATTCAGCCCTTTGATGGCTTCTTCTGCCTCGATCCTCTTATCAAAGCGGATGAATCCTACCCCTCTAGAAACTCCTGGGAAAGGAAAAACAGCATTTGCAAAGAGTGACCCAGACAGTTGGGAGCTATCACTGGGAAGCACCCTGTAGATACTTTGTGGTGACTCAATCCACTTGTGAGCCAGCTCCTTGAATTTCTGTCACTCACCAAAAGGCATCTATCTGGGTGCCTTTCTCCCAGCATGACTCTGGGCAGATGTCTCCAAGCAGAACACAGTGGGTGTTTCCCTCCAGGCCTCTACAATTGCCCTGCCCAGTCCCTCTCTACCTTTAACTGACCA
This sequence comes from Peromyscus nudipes, assembly GCA_902168325.1. Lineage (NCBI taxonomy): Eukaryota > Metazoa > Chordata > Mammalia > Rodentia > Cricetidae > Peromyscus > Peromyscus nudipes. The sequence continues at coordinate 24,533 of CABHPH010147759.1, read as the reverse complement.
CCTAACACTATCTAGTTCTGAGGGTGCCTTTCATACCTCATAACTGAACCTCTGACCACTCACTGCACCCTTTAGGAATATATTCTGTGCTTTTTCTGCACCCTTTGAATGATGGACTTTATGCCGGCCACTTATTCTTTGTTGTCTTAAACAGAAACAAATAAAACCTACAGATTACCTTTCCCTGGATCTTTGCTACATGCAGATAAAATTCAGACTTTTCAGGATAGCAATTATTGCCTTTGGCAGTCTGGTCTCAGATCTCCTACACCAGCCACCCTGACCTGCATTGAACAGCTTGTATTCTTTCTTAACACCAAACCTTGGGCTATACCATCCTCTGCCTCTAGACTGTTCTATCCCTTCCTTTTTTGGCAAGAAACTGAATCATTCCTCAAAGTTCTGTTCCAAAATTGCCTCTGCCACAGAGCTTTCCAACAATCACCAGGAGGCCCAGTACACCTTCTTCTGAGCTCTCATGGGGCACTGGACAGTCTCTAGCAAGCACCTCACATGACCACATTGGAGTCCTGTGAGGGCAGGCTCTATGTCTCCTTTATCCTTGGTCCTGAGTGTCTCTCTGCACAGTGTTTGAGGTGGAGTCAACACCACTGGGGATGGGTGCATGGATCAAATGATAAACATGCATGTTTACCTCTACTCTCAGGGGAAACATTTCAAATTGAGATCAAATCAGGAATAGGCAAAAGACATTGTCACTGACAGTGCAGCCCCAGCTACCTTACATCTCTTCCTGAGAGGCGCTGGTTGGGTTTCTTTCTTATGGACAAAGAACCGTAGCACCTTAGCCTGGGGTCATACCCATCCACTGCTGACTTAGCTAGTGGGAAATCTGACCTCCCACTTTAGATGACTCCCAATATGTAGAATAAAGCAGCTTGAAGTACCTTCTAACTTTACCTCACTGTGTTCTGGAGCTAGAGCTGTACATATAGTTTTACCCACTGGATGAAGGCTGAAGGCTGAGACAGACTTTGAAGGCCATAGAACCCCACTCTTAACTTGATACCCAAATCTTCTTTCATGACCCTGCCAAGTAGTTTAGTTGTATTTCCATGGTGGAGACTCTGGAGTCTCAAGATGGCCCATTTTAAATTTAGGTAGTCCATGTACAAGGGTCAGGAATCTGCCTGTTCAGGGTCTGCACCCTCACCTACAACATCCACGAACCTACTTCTGTGGGTCACATGGCACAGACATACAGGGTAATCAATTACAAAGAAGCACTTAACCTGTGACTTGATCGACCAGGATGCGTGAGGTGATGATGCGACCATATTGTGAGAAAAGCTGCTCCAGTTCCTTCTGGGTCATGGTCTTGGGAAGGCCACTAACGTACAGGTTAGCATCCCTGATTGAGGCTGAGCTCGGACGGGCATAGGACACCTAGGAGAAGGTGAGAGGTGCTAAATGCACAACAGGCACTCATCCTTAGAGTGGAGACCGAAGTAACAACCAAGATGACAGTCCCTTGTCCGTCCTTAGGACCCATGATTCTTGTGTAGGAATAATAACAGGAGAACAACAAGAGATGAATAAAAGGAGACTTGTCAACAGAAACTTAAAACAAATGCACAGATAAAGGTCTGTAAGTGTGAACAAATAGCTACTGTATGGCAGCTGTTAAATGCGGAACTACCCACGCGTGAAGTTCTGAAGATTTACCTCCCGGATGTGGGAGTATAGATGATTTACTGTATCCAACACACAATAATCTTTGAATAAGCCAAAAAGAAAAAAGAAAGCCCGTGAAATTCTGCTGTGTACATTTCTCTCCATGCCATCCTCCCTGTGCCCATTCCCTTATCCAAAGCATCAAAGCGGTCAGGTTCTCTGTACGATTTTTTTGGTCCCATCCTTTGTGTTGCTCCAGTCTGTTCCCACGAGGTCTGTTCTCGCTGAATGACAAAGTGCTGGTGAAATGGGGTTGAATGAACATCTGCTTGTTAAACTCGATATGTGACCTTGCACATCTGCAAGGATCAGTTGCCTCTCTCACTTTGAGGCAGGGCAGACAGAATCACAACAAACAAAAAATGGGGGCACAGTGGACAAGAGGGAGGGGAAGGACAGTGGTTAGAGAAAAGAGCTTCACCGATTGTTATAATAAGTTTGACTTTGTAAATTTGTTCTCCCAGATCTCTCAACTGCTTTTTTTTCCTCCCCAAAAAGCTAACACAGAAGTGTAAACAGATCTGAAATTCCATCTGCAAGAAGCCAAATCTTTAGCAGTACACATAAGCAAAGCAAACCCCAGCAGTCATTAATTTTAGACTTTCATTTACTTATTTATTTATTTTTTAAGAAAACAACATCAGACATTTGAAATATAATTTACAGCTAGTCTAACAAAAGCACTTTCCTGCTAAAGCTATTTCTGGGGCGGTTAGGGCTCAGAATAGACGATGAAAACAGTCATTTCTGAGTACATCTGACAATGGTGGACAGGAAGGGACCTATATGCCTTAGCATTTTTCAGCTGGCAGTTTCATTTAATCTATATAACAGATTCAGGAGACCTGCTAAATCCATTAGAGTGAGAGTGCGTGCATGTGCATGATGTGTGTGTGTGTGTGTGTGTGTGTGTGTGTGTGTGTGTGTGTGTGTGTGTGATTCTGTGTGTACATAAAAGCATGGGTCCACAACAAATGTCATCCTAAACCAGACCATTGACATTAAGAGCTAAACTTTGAACAGCGAAGTGGGCCTTATTTATGAGATCTTCAGGCAAAGAAAATGAGTGCAGAGAGAAGATGAAGGATGAACAGACCCCTTACTCATGGCATATTCCCCCTTTCTATGACAGGGACACTAGGTCCCTTTATGAATTCTATACCTAAAAATAGATGTTGACTCAACAGAAAATGATATGAATGACTAATCTGCCTCACTAGCCTCCTCTCACCGATGGAGCCAGGCAGCTGCCTCCAGTATCTATGTCTTCTAGAAATCCATGGGTAGCCTAGGAGGCCTCTGTACGTGCCACATCTTCCAAGAATATGGCAAATATGGCAGAGAAAGCAGAGTAGCTTTTACATGGTAAGTATCTGTGTGCATCTGGGGCCGGCCGGGGAGCTGAAGGATCAAGAACTTCATGTAACTGTCTGTTATGTGGAGTAATTCTACTCCACAGAAAGTGCTCCTATCCCAGTCCTCTAAGGGGCAAGAACAGGTTATAACATAGTGGAACTATTTTTCATTCAGGAGGAAGCAATGGTAGGAAGGAGGAAACCCATCCACAATACTAAGGTTCACCTTGTCTCACCTTGCTAGTTACTGATGTTATCTGAATATATCTGTGTTCCATCAAAGTTCAACCTCCCCACTGCATGCCTTCACTCAGGGGAAAGAGGCCAAGTCTGACTCTTATAAGGGCTTAGCTCAAATGCCACCTTCTTTTGGCAGTCTTCTCTGTCTGACATTGCCTCACCCTGAGATCCTCCTTAGTGGTCCACTCATTGGGATCTTAACGCACCATCTAGTCTCGTGGTTTTCTTGAGGTGGGTGTATATGTGTCTTATTTATGTCTGTGGCTCCACCTCTCAGCACAGAGCCTGAAATCTGCAGAAGGTACAAAACATACTGGAAAAAAAAATGAATGAACACCCACAGCTCATGATAGATGATGCTGGTGTTTGGAGTTCTTTAGAGTTAACCATAGCTTGATTCCTCCACTGATATGATCATGGAGCCAAGTACCCAGAATCATAGCTATGTGCCCTCACAAACTGAAGAGCTAAGACAAGCTTCTTACTCGCTAGTGCCCCAGGTTGGAAGGACGAAGAGAAGTTTGCTTCAGAACGAGATCCCACAAACACTTCTGGAGGATCTAATCTGTGTGATGGAAACACAGCACAAGCCAGGCGTCTCGTTCACCTTCAACAGAGGCAACAGGCTCCTCACAGGAGTTACCGAATAAATATGGGGTGAATGGATGAGCAAACACAGTGACCCATCATCACAAAGTCACAAGATGTGTGTCATGGCAAGGTTATATCTTAGTGTGACTCAAACACAGGGAGAGGTAAGTTGAGGGTTAGAAGGACCAGGGAGAAGACAGAGTTGTAGTAAGATAGGTGGTAGGATGGATGAGGAGATGGTGACCTGTTAATAGCCTTCTGCTTTGAGGAAGGTCAAAGGCTTAGGAAAATGCCTGGCAGTGTACATTTTCTACTATGCAATGGCTGTACAAAACAAAAAGACCTTGGTTTCTACTGGTTTGGGGCAGCTCGAGCTGGGGTCCAGAAAGGAGCATGTTGAGGGCAGACTCCCCAGGGCAAACAGAGTTGGCACTGGAAAGTCAATGACACAGTCAAAACCATTTCCCCCAAAGATGATCCTGAGGCAGAATTACAGCCACAGATCCCCAGAGACTGACCCAGGCACAGAGCACTGACCAATCTAAAGGTAAGCAGTATCTGGGTTGTTCTACTCCCAGCCTAAGCCCTCTTCGGTTTTTCTCCTCTATTTAGAGCCATAGCTTATTGTTCTTTTAGACCTCTGTGCAGTACCTCTGGAGAGGACCAGGCAGAAGCGATAGGAAAATGATTTGCTCAATCTGGCATCTAAATGCTCATCCTCAGACCCAAAAAGTTCAACTTTCCTCAAACATTTGTTAAACTCTAGCGGAAGGACTGCAAATGTTAGGCCCTTTGCTAACCTGAAACATGTCCCCAAAATGGTGACCTTTAGCCTCTGTATTGGTGACATGTTGACCCTCTTGAGTAGCTGGCCTAGAGCTCAGGGCCTCCAATGTTATAGGCAGTGCCCTGGAGAATTCCTCTTGTCTTGAACCATCAGGATCTTGCTCATTTCATTCATTCAGAATTTCTCACAAGAAGGTTGGCATTTCTAGGCCAGCACAGCTCTTGTCTAGACAAAGCTGTGAGTGAAGAAGTCATTCCTTTCTGGGTTAGGGTGGCCCAAAGGCAGGTGACTGAATGGCTGACATCACAGACAACCCTGTCAGAGATTTTCAACATTTCCACATGCCCCAGATCTCTCTTCTTGTGAGTTTGCGGTCCCCCTACCCACTACAAAAGGACCCAATAATAACAATAAACTTGAGAGCCTTGGTGCTAGAAGTGGCCTTGAAAATTTGGGAGGAACCCATGAAGGGCTGAGTATCTATCACAGACATTTCTGAGAACATGAAGTTCACAACTACATGAATATCCTATACTACCCCTGGCCATCACTGGCTGCTGCAAAGATCTTCTTTATAGACCTCAGGGACATCCTTTCTGTTCTTATCAGCCTTCATCTTTGACAGGTGCTAGTTAGAGTGTTAGGGAACCACAATTTGAAATAAGTTACTCCAAAGCGTATACTTACGTTACTTTAACTGAAATTGAGATCCCAATATAGAGTGGAAAAAGATATAGAGGTTAAGAACAGCTTTGGTATATGGGAGCTTTAGATATGAATCCTGTTCACTTTCCAGATGTGTGACTTTGTGCCTTTCTGAGTGGCATCACTTGAGTAACATAGTTCAGAAACTAAGAGAACCACTTGTGTGTAAGATTCCTAGGCACAAAGACTGGTCCCAAAGTAAGTGCTCAATAAACCGTGACTTTGACATGGTTGCTATGTAAACAGGCCTTATTCTAGACACTGGGGAGCAAAAAAAAAATCGTACAACAGTTCCTGACATGCAGGACTGTTAGTCTAGCAGAGGAGATGTGTACAATTTCATTATTTGAAGATCAAGTTACAGATTTTCCCCAGTCTGTTGTTAACACCCTATTCTCTGAGTGAATACAAACTCCCCAGAGCAGGCAGGTCCCCAGGGAGTGTTCATTCTAAAGAAACCAGGAGAATGGCAGCAGAGAGCAGACTCTGGAGGTGCCAGGGCTTCTATGAGCAAGCCCTCCTAGGGACCTGAAATCCCACCTGTGGGAGCAGGGAGAGCAGAGAGCAGCCAGCTGGCTCCTGGAAACAACAGCTTTGATTGTGAGGATTGTTTTACCTCTGTGCCTGTGGACGCAGCCCTCCTCATAAATAGGACAGGTGTCTGCTTTTGTGGCTCCATCCTTTGTGTTCCTCTCTGCACCTGCCACCTGATAATGCCACTCTAAAAGAGCACTGGGGATAGAGCCTCATGGTGACATCTCAGATGCAGTTTGATCCCATTACATTTTTCCCTGTTCGGAACTCTCCAACGTGTCTTAAACACCTTGTGATGGAAGTCCGAATCCTTTACCAAGGCATTCAGGGCATCTGGCCCAACCTCTCATCTCCCGCTGACCTCTACATGCACGCTATGCTTCAGTTCAGACAAAAACATAGTCACAGGTTTCTGTGCATTGAAAGTTTCTATCTCCATGCCTTTGTTCTTGCTGTGTGTTTATCCTCATAGCAAAACGAATTCTTGATTACCTTCCAGGCCTAGCCATGTTCTCCATGAGGTCCAGGCATACATGGCTATTCTTTCCTTCAGTGCTATGAGGGGTTTCTGTCTCAGTGGTCACAGCTGTCATAACCTACCTCCCATCACAATCTTCTGCCTAACGCCTGACCTGCCCCATCAGGTTGTACATTATGGTGAACTCAGTACATTGACTTTCACATCTAGTTTCAAAGCTTTACTAGGGCAGGAACTGAATTGAAACTAAATGTATAATTCACTTTAGTGACTGGATTTCGTATACTTTCCCAGGAGCTGACTCAAATGGAAAGAAAGAACCATGGAGCTAGGAGTATCTAAAGGTACCATACGCACATCTGACACACAGTAGGGCAGATGTCTTTTTAGGAAGGTTGTGATGATAGATTCATGCACCTTAAAACTTATTCTTAAAAATCTACCAGGCTGGTCTGGAGAGGTGGTTTAGCCATAAAAGGCTAGGCTCACAACCAAGAAAATCTACCAGACTGTCAAAGGTGCATACTCAGTACAAGGCTCTCTCTGTCTGACTGGGGCCTCTCAGTGGGTGAGATGTGGGAGAAGTTTCTCGTTGTGATTAGGGGGAGAGCAGATGCCAGACGCATAGCTGCAGATTCCTCTCCACTAAATTGCAATTCCTGCCTCCTGCTTCATGTAAGACTGGTAGGAGGGTTGCAGCTGTCTGGAAATCCACACTACTTCCTGCCATCCAGGGCTCCTGACTGCTGTCCGTGCTTCAGTAAGAGTCAGCTTCACCCTCTTTTAATGCATCTCCCAAACAGGTGGATAAAGGAAGGGTTCTACCCACTCACTCTCTGTATCTGTCATTCACCTGAGGGGTAATCCCACTCATTTTTATCCCTGGAAGCATTTGTTGAGTGCTCACTGAAAGCCGCGGTTGCCTACACATGAAAAATCAGTATTTCCATTTTCCAGATGATAGACTCTGGTGCAGTGAGATCAAGTACTTTGCCAAGGTCATCTGAACTAAGACAAACTCGGATATGACTCAAAGTTCTGGGATCTTTCCACTGGGCCACACCAACCTGGGCAGTGAAATAAAAGCCATGTTCTTGGCACAAACTGTTACTCTTCTTGGGAAGGTATCAAGTTGGAACAGTCATGCTGTAATATTTTATTAGACTATTAGATCTGGGAAGAATCATCTCCAAAGAGGACTTATGTTTGAAGAAGGAAAGTGAGCCACTGAAGGTCATCACATATAGTTTTATAACAGAGCTGGGGCTTGACTATCTTAACTCAGAGTTCTTTTGAATGGACAAAAAGGAAAAGGGAAGGAGGACTGGGTGCTCTATGGTCTTTAATAGACAAGTCACCTTGTCCTGAGCCTCATGATTACTATGCAGAACTGACTCTTTAACCCCAAGGGTCACAGATGTCCTAGGCCAGCATCATCCCACAGAACTTTCTGGGGTCAGGAAAACATTTGATACCCATAATGTTTGATGGTAACTACTAGCTACACATAGCTACTAAGCACTTCAAACAGTCTGAATGTGACTAAGGAACTAAACTTTTATTTAATTAACTCAAATTACCATATGGTGCTAGTGGTGACTACATTGAACTGAGCAGCTTCAGGCCCAGAAACAATGTAAAGTTATGGCTTTTCAGAGCTAGGAGGGCGTACAGGCTCATCTAGTCAGAATTCATGTCAGAACATCATCCGGGACAGGTTCCATTTGAAAGGCTCTGATGATGAAGGGCTCTTCCCTATTCAAGACCTATACTGTATTGATAGCTATATAGGTTTTCTTCCCAGTTATTTTAAATGTAAGGCTGAAGCAATGCCTTAGCCTCACTGCAAAATTTTCTTTCCAGGAGAATGGAACAGTAGCCATTCCTGGTAGATATATGGGTGCACAACCCTCTTTTCATCTTTCTCATTCACCTCTGGACAGCATTTGAATGTCAGGACTCTTTAAAACAGGGAGATGAAAATGGGACACAAGACATCAGGTGGCCTTGGGTAAGAGAGGTTCACTGTTTCCTCTAATGTGGAGATAAAATCCCCAAAGTGCTCACTCTCTCTCTTTCTCTCGCTTTCTCTCTCTTCATGTATGTGTGCTTGCATTTGTGTGATTTTTTTTTTTGAGGAGCTCACGTTACACCATTGGCTTCTTTTACACTTGCAAATGCCCTCAAACTCCATTCAAGCACTTCTGAAAACTTAAGTGTGCCCTCAACTTGTACCTGTTCAGTTTTCTTTTGTAATCCAGACCCAGGACACTGAGAATGACCTTCAAGATCCTGGGATCATATCAGGTTCAGTGGGCTGAGAAGGCAGAACTGTTTCTATTTCCAACCATCTATATCTGTATGCATTTGAAATAATTTACTCAAAGAAAGTTAAAAGGGCACCTGAAATCAGAGCAGCAAATACATTCTCCCACTAAAGAGGGGGGTGACAGCCAGTACAACTGGGCATCTCCAGTTTCATTGGCCTATCCCTGGTTCTTTTCTTGGGGATTCAGTAACCCCAGTGTCCTTGTTGACCTTGGCAGCAAAGGGTTCCTACAAAGGAGTGGTGGTGCCTTTTTGTTATTAACAAGATAGAGGCGGGCAGGGTATTATTTCTGGGTGGGGTGATATCCGTCAGCAAAAACTGATCTGCTAACTCTCCGGGAAGCATTAAGAGCCGTGATAGGAGAAATAATTGCTTATGCCGAGTGCAAAGAAGAGATGCCTCAGCAGAATGGAGGCCTTCAGCAAGGCAGGTGGATAGCCGAGGAAGTGGGGAGGGAGGAGGCGCTGCCGCCCATGACCCCTGGCAAAGGAAAGAAGCGGCTAGAGTGAAGGGGAACCCGCAAAGCTCAAGTGCAGAGAGATCCCCAGAGGCACTGCTAGTGCCATTAGGAGAAAAAAGAGGAAATGTCGAAATCCTTAAGCAGCATCCTTACAGGGGAGGCAGAATAACCAGCCCATTTCCTCCCCAGAGAAGAAGGGATGGTCCTTCTGGAGAGCTCTCTCCGGCAGCCTCTCTCCTAGTTGGGTTCTCTAAAGACCTGGGATGCTGCCTAGTGATAAGGTACCTTTCTTATTTCCTACCTCTGTCCGACAGTGCTAGCTCTTAGGGGTTCACTCAGAGTGGCTCTTCATCTGAGACCTGGTGCTGAGATGTGCACTCTAGTTTGCACAAGTGCTGTGCTCTGGAAATGCTTTATTATATCAAGTTGTACTTTTATCATTTCAATAAGGCTTCATGTAATTATTAGAGAAATTCAAAAAGCCATTTACAAACATATAATTCAATGGAGAAACGCCTCAAATACAGATATACACATATATCACATACATACACACACATTCCATATTATGCAGCAAAAACATGCCCCTGCCACCCCCCACCCCGCCCCCAAAAACCCCCAAATCTAAGGCTGATAAAACCTACCGCAGCACCCTGCCAAATGCTGGTTTGTGGCCAAACACTCCACAAGGCACACTATCAACAGATAGACTATCCTGGAACTTATTTTGAGCAGACTGACTCCCACTTACACCTTACACAGCCCCCTAGCTCCCCTGCAGCATTCAAGGGAACCCCTGTAGCCTGTGGTTACTCTATTATCTCACTGCAGCTTGCATAGCTAAGTGCCCCACCCCCACCCCCATGCATGCTTGCCAGGAGTGAACCCACGGAGGCAGAGCAAGCAGTGAACACATCTCTAATCTTGCTTCTCACACTTAGGTTAAAGCCTGAAGAGGAGTTCCATCACTGAAGGGTTTAGCAGAAGTGATACCAAGCCTTCAAATCCTGGTTTGCTAGACTACATTTTATCAAAGTTTCTCAGGGTAACTTGAATATCAATCCAAACAAACCCGCTTGGATTACTCCTGTTTTGAGGGTCCTTCCTTTCTTCCTTTTTTCCTCTTTCCCTCTCTTCTCCTTGTGCCCCCTCCATTTTGCTATGAAGCCCAGGCTGACCTTGAACTCATCATAATCCCTCTGCCTTAGCCTCCAGAGTGCTGGAATTGCCGTTACATCCATTTCCCGTTTTGTTTGTTCTTAACTAATGTGACAAGGAGCAGAAGCAAAGGTAACAGGATTCAATTGAGCATTTCTTCGTAAGGGGCTGAAGTGACAGTGTAAATGGCTAGGATAGGCATCAGTTGTCAAGGGGTATCAGAGCGTCATTTCCAAGAACCCAAAGCCCGTTCTCCCAGTGTTCTCAGAGTCTTGTTGGAGACAAGTAGGAAAAAACAAAACAAAACAAAACAAAACAAAAACCTAGAAAAACTAAGAAACAGCAGCCCATCGCTAAGTGAGGTAAATCATCTCCTGTGGCAAGCTCATGGTCCACACTAGTCTGTGGCCCCATGAAACACCTGGATTGGAGAATTTCTAGGCCATTGCCATCTGTGACTCACTTAAATGGAAGGCCTTAAAGCCTGGAAAGCAAGGGCTTGGGAAGTTAAAGTCCAGTGTGTCTTCAAGTTAATGGCAAATGTTCTGAACCATAAGTCCATCTATGAAGAATCTGGAGGGACCACATAGTTCATTTATTTGCTTTCTATATCAACTTACCATGCCAGGGAATTAACCCTTGTATGAGCAGAGCCAAAATACCCACCCACACACCCTCACAAGGCTCACATGGCGCTAGGCAAACAGGCAGTTTGACATTCCAACACTAAGGACCCACTGCCAGAGAATTATTTTTAAAGCTTTTTAAAAATACTCCAACTGTCACTTACCCACTGTGTGATCCTAGGTCTGTCTCCTGAACTTCTCTGGGCCTCAGTTTCCTCATTAGCATAAAGGAGATAATAGCACCTTCTACCAGGGCTATTTTTAGAAACAAAGCTGCTGTGTGTAAAGCACTTAACTCCTGGGATAGTTCAAAGATTAAATGGTAACAAGCATTTAGAAAGATTAGAATCCTATCGGGCACAATGTAAACATTCCAAGTAAGCTAGCATTACTGTTGTTTATTGTCATTTCCTCTCTGGTTCATGTTTACACAAGATAAACTGACAGCTGTGTGTCTCTAGGCAGGGTACTTCACTTCTCTAAGCCTGGTCTCCAGGTAGAGTCTTCTCCCTTGAAAGAAGTCTAATCGAAAGAGCGATTCCTCTGGAGTTCCCTTTCACACCTACTCATTCCAGGTCTAATTCGCGCATCATGCCCTTTCTCTGCCAGAGGTCTGGCCTTGTTGCTCACATGCCCTCAGTGTTCACATGGTCTCCTTACAGCCTCCTCAATAAAAGGACAATGGATTTTTTTGTTGACAGGAAAGCATCTTCTGTGGACACCTCCCACTAGCAGTCAGGTAATGGGGCATTCACTGATATCTGGCAAAAGCAATGGTGCCATATTTAAATCTTAAGTGCAGAGGTTAAAAAGTGACTTACAAAGGTCAACTGCTTGGTTTTCCTTTATAATTCTTTCTTTGTTTATGTTTTTGGCCTCTAAAAATTGGGAGATCTGACATAAAGAAAATCTAGATTTCAGTTCCTATTGAAGAACTGGAGATCTAAATTAAACACCTTCAGAATCACCATAGTCACCCCATCATCATCATCATCATCATCACCATCATCACCATCACCATCACCATCACCATCACCATCATTACCATCATCAGGGAATAGCTGCTCTCTTTGCCTTCCACTAACTCCCATCTCTAAAACCATCCCTGAATCTGGCAGTTAATCATTAATTTAGGGGTTTGTTCTTCCTTTTCTAGCGCTAATATTTTTTATATATCACACTTAAAGTGGCGTGTTTTCTGTGTTATCAGAAATGTGAGAAGGAGCACACACTTAACCAAGTTTGTCAACTTGTACTAGATGGTCCCGAGATCTCTGTAATGCATGCTTCCATAGATGATGTGTGTGGTTTGTTGTTTTTGTTGTTGTTCGTTTTTTTCCAGATTGACAAGCTATCTATTCCTTCATGGCAGTCAAGAGTAAAGAGATAAATCTCATGTCACTTATCAAAGCAAGCTGAAGCAGTAGAAGTAAACAGTGGCCTGAAAGGCATAAAAAGTAATTTTAAGAAATTAATAAATGATGAGACTATTAACAGCACATGAAAAGGGTTTGCTTTTTTTCCCCTTTAATCTGATTTTTACCTTAAACACTGTGTCCCTTTAGGAAAGGGAAGAAAAGTTAATAAAGGAACCTATCACTCAAACTTAATTTTTAGTATGGCAAATAAACTGCTTTAATGAAAGGGCTGAAATCCCTAGGTTTGCACATTAAATTTTCATTCGTAGAAGAGAATGGAAATTATTGATTCAGCAGTGGTATCATGCATTTTGAATCCTACAGTGTCTCTCAGAAGCCCACATTTCCTCTGGGTGCAAATGTGCTGGCAGCATTTTGATGCAGGGGGAGCCTGGGCTGGGTAGGAGGACAGGGAAGGGGATAGAGATAAGGGAAGGAAGTAGACCAGCTCGTCACAGAAAGAAAATAATCAATGTTCCTTGTCTCCAAGATCCATTTAGATAAAGCATCTGACGGTATGATGGGCCATGGGACCATTCTGAGACTAGAAGAGCTGGGCCCAATCAGTCTTTGGGGGAAACCACAGGGATCTTATGAAAGACTTTGAAAAAAAATAAAAGGCAGACTGATGGTTGGTGATTTGATCCCAAGCCGTGGGAAAAGGGTTTGGGTTTTAAGAAATCCGTACAGGGAAGAAAAGCACCTTTCTCAGTTCAAGGTCAGCATGTCCCCCAAGGGAAAAAAATAAACATCTGACGTTCTAATGCTGAACTGGATAACATAAAAAAATCAATCAAGGCCACAAACAGCTCTCAATGCGACAAGGCCTCATCAGAGTCAAGTGACAGGAACACTTTTCTCGACTTAAAGTATGAAAATATGTGTGTTTTTCCTTTGAAAGAAATTAATCTTCCTTACTCTCTGAGGACTATGCCATAATTAAACAACTTTTATTTCCCCCTTAGAGAATTCCTAGGAACTAACTCTAAACCATGTCAGAGGCAGCCTAAATCAGGCTTATTTTGCGGTCTTTGTGTACTACAGACTGTAGGAGATCAGAGAAAGCAATAATTTTTTTTTTTTTTAGAAATAATCTAAACACAATTGCACAAATAAAGCTGCTTAAGAAGAGAAATAATCACCTAAAGTGTCCCCGAAGAGAAAGGCTCTGTTGTTGTTTTATTCCCTTCCAGCCAAGGTTTTCTTATACGCCACTCTCTTTTGTTAGCCTGGATGTCAGAAAAGTAGTTTTGCTGAACTAAAAAGTTCTGGTTTTGTGTTTTCGGATGCGGAGAGCTGGTGCCATCTATAGATTTCCATTCTGGGAGAAGTTTCTCTTTTGTCCTACTTTGCGTCAGACCTGCTGTCGTGAGGATAAGAGCGCCCAGGAGACACTTCCCTGCGGTTTAATAGGCTATGAAGGATGGGACTCATTAATCGGCTGGCAGCTGCCCCTAAACAGGATGCTGCCTGGAGGTGGGGGAAGAAGGGGAAGGGAGGCTGAGGAGCAGGCAGCTCCATCCAAGAGACCACCGCCGGATGCCCAAGGCAGACAGCAGCCTGTCAAAGGAGCCCGTACAAGAAGGCTAAAGTGAGAGAGTGCAGTCCAGCCCCAGAAATCTACCTACCTACCTGGAGAAGCAGCCTCTAGGTTACTGATTGCTTTTTTGATTTAAAGCAAAGATTTTTGAGATGTAATCTGCTCACCTAGTTATTTTTAGACTGCTGGATTACTATTTTTGTTGTTTCTTAACTGTATTTTCATCAATTTAATTGTAACTGCCCTTCTGATAGTATTGTGTTTATTTACAGTTGACTTTCTTTTTTCTAATCACCCATACGGGAAAGCCCAGCTGCTCAGTCAGCACATAAGATCCCCTGACTTGGTCCTGCCTACTTCCCATCCTTCTCATCCCTGCCATCCCAACTTAGGGCACACTATTCATACTCAGGACAGCTTTTCTGCCTCAGTTTCTTCAGCTTGCTTCTGACCCTTTGTGTGGAAGCAGGCTGGCAGGTCTTCTTTGTCGGGCCATGATTCCCAGGCCCCACATTTGCTTTCTGGATTAGAGATATCATAGCCCCTGGTCTCTTCCCTCCACTATTCACCCCCTATTTTGTAATGGCTCATGTCCCTTACTTAGCAGAGGGGACAGTAAATGTTCTTTGAGTAAATAAAGAACACCACTTCTGGCTCCCACATAGCCTGGACTTACTAGACCCACAGACTAAAATTCTACCAGGACTTCCTAAATCAGAAGCTGGTGCATCGCCTCTTACCTTTATGGTTTTGGTCTGGAGTCTGAGTCCATTTAAAGTGTTGATGGCTTTCTCTGCATCCTTTGGATCAATATAGTTAACAAATCCATACCCTAAACTCTGTCCTGTGGAAATATTAAAAAAAGAGAGACAGGGAGAAAGAGAGAAAGAGAGAGAGGGAGAGAGGGAGGGAGGAAGAGAAAGAGAGAGCTCAATATCTTTACATAAGCAACATTTCCCACTATAGTGTAAAACCCTCCTTTGGCCTGTGATTCCTTCTAGGTTCACCCTAGATTGAAAGGTTTCTAATCCCACCAATTCTCTTTTCAGGTGTGGGCTTTGAACTCGCAGGAGCTCTTACTATCTAAACTAAAAACAGTAAATTCCTTTGAACAGTCACACCTGATATATACAAGTGGCAACATAATCAGGAAAAGACAGTACCAGGGACTAGAAAGATGGCATGCACAGTTTGTTAAAAGAGATCTGCTTAGAGTCTTGGGACTTTCCCTTATAAATTGGGTCATTTACTACCCATTTCCTCCAGAACTCTTCTCTGGAGATAACAGCACTTACCTCTGGCAAATTCTGAGAGAGTTTAGTGAGATAACATACATAAATGCCTACTAAGTATATTGCCTAGACCATAGTAGGTGCTCAACCAAGGACAGCTGTACTCTGCTTAGTCCTGTAAAATTGGGACAAGCACTGGACTCAGTAGCTGTGTCTATTGCCTTGGTCATGCCAGCCACACCCACACTCAGAGGTGTAGAAGGATCTGAGCAGCAAGAACTGGAGTCATTTTTAGTGAAGGATGCAGGCATGGCCAGAATTTAGAGCAGTTGCTACAAATCATTCTTTGCCCTCATCATTCCCAGAGCCAAAGAGCAATGGAAAAAAGAAGGGCAAGGGTTTCTATCAGGAGGAACCGAGGTGCTCCTAACACAAAGGAGAAAGCACAAATGCATTCCATAAAGAGGATTTAGCTACTTTAGGTAGAGATGATATCAACTTGTCTACAAAGAGGTAGCAAGCGACAGGGCTCCCCCCTAAGTGAAATAAAAATAATGTACTTGCGATCGTGCCACTGATTATAAATAGTCCATCAGCTCTGCCATGTGTCATCAGCCAGAAATATCATTAGGAAACTTTACATTTTCTGACATATCCTTTAAGAAACACAGAGCTTGTGGTGGCTGCAGAACCAGCTTGAACTTCTCAGGCAATGTTATTGATTTGTGGGCGGCAGCAGAGCCGAAGGGGAGGAAAATGACGGGACGTCACACGTCAGGGAAGACTGATTACATAAAGCTCTCTTTAGTCTACTGGGGCCAGGGCTGGGAGATAATACAGCAAAAAGCCTGCCACATCCCGGTAACAGGAGCCCATTTCAGCAGCCAAAAAAATGTTTCCAACAGCTTCTGTTTTGCTGGTAAATGTCTGTGTTTGTGTTGGTTGTAGGAGGGAACCTGGGAAAACAAGTTGGGTTCTGGATCAGAAAATGGGCATCTTTTTTATTGTTACAGGACAGAAGCAAAGAGAACAGAGAGGAAACTCAGTGACATTTGCTCATCCAATGGAAACCCCAAAGGCGACATCTTCCATTAGGACATTCCTTTGTTTCTGAAGAACAGAAAAGACAGAGACAAACTTTGCTAGGCAGGCTTGTCATCAGCCAGAGTTAGTGACCTAGGAGGGAGGAGAGAGTGTGAGGCATGGGGCACACTCCAGCTGTTGTGACCCTTCTCTTTTAATTTTATTCTATAAACTTGTTGTTGTTGTTGTTGCGTGTGCGTGCGTGCGTGTGTGTGTGTGTGTGTGTGTGTGTGTGTGTGTGAGAGAGAGAGAGAGAGAGAGAGAGAGAGAGAGAGAGAGAGAGCGCGAGCGCGCGCGCGAGCGAGCAAGCTGTGGGTAATACAAGACCTTGCCACATGTTCCCAGAAACTCTATTTTGCAAATACAAAATGCAAGAGACTAATTTCATTGGTTTAAAATATAATTTATCCTAAATTTGTCTCCACCTTATCAAGCCTAATTAAGTTCCATTTTCATCATGTAAATTTCTCAGTCATATTTATCTTGCATATATGATATTCCTATAATCATCTAAAAAAAAAACTAGTCACGCACCAAGTTGAACTGCTTCTAAAGGACATTTTTAAACCAATTATGTCTATGACAAACCTGCTATAGTTCTTGGAAACTGGTTGAATGGGTCATTTTCCAGCCTAATATAATTTACATATGTTTAAAATAGAATATGAAAAAATACAATTAAACATTCACTGGTTAACTGCTAACAGTAGACTTGACTCACCTGGAAAATTTTCTGTATTCTTCATGGTGATGAAATATATGTATGGTGTATGTCCGCATTATACTATCTTTCTTTGTAAAGTTACTCACATGTTAGTGGGTATCAAGATAGGTAAGAGAGTACAGTTTTTGTGCTCTAAATGGATCTGTTTTAGATCTTTGCTTCTGGAGGAAGGAAAACTCAGGCTTAGGTCTCAGGAGGTTCTGAAGGTCAAGTGAGTGAAAGGATTCCAGTCCAGTAGGATGTGTGACATCAACCCTCCCGCCTGTATCATTTCCCAATCGACAGTCACACTGGCTCCTGACTATAATTAGCTCTACCATGCTATCATCACCTGTCCCAGGTTTAGAGACTTCATTTAGCATCAGGAATAAAAAATCTTCAGGGGAAACCAAAACCCAGAACTAAGTAATTTCAAACAGGAAGATTCTCGATGGTATAAAAGAAACCGCAAACTGTAAAGCACAGCCTTGAAGAAGAAGCCAGAGATGGAGGAACTTGCCTACGAATGGGAAGACAGGAGGCAATTGGGCAGCACAATGAAGCTACCTGCCGTTAGCCTAGTTCATGAACAGGCTTTCTGCACATATGCCTCCCAGTGTCACAGGAGTCCAGCTACGTCTAATAAAAATGCTTCATGGAGCTAAGCATTCTCTTTTAAAAATGCCTTGGAGAAGGTTAAGTTTTGGAGCAGAAAAGATAAAAACCCAAGTTACATTTTTTTTTAAGGAACTGTTTTAATAGTTGGGGAGAGTAAAATGAGCAAGAATTTTGAATTTTGGTGGCCATACATTGGCGGTGGGTTTTGGTTCAGCAGTTCTGTATTTAAGTGTGTATGGACAAATACAGAAGGAACACATTCATAAAGAATGCTAATGCTTTTTCCATGGGGACTGAGAGAATTGCCATGCTGGGAGGGCTCAGGGAACACTGTCTGGGGCCTGGAGCATATGTGTGTGTCTGCAGTCCACAGAGATAACAGTCAGTTTCTTTTTTCTCCTTTTTCAAATAGTGATATCTTTTCTCTTTATCAATTGTAACAAGATTTGGGCATATAGATATAGCAATAATATTTTGAGAACAGAATATTAAACTTGATTTTTGTTCTAAATTTATGTTTACTTAGATCAAAAGTTGAACAGTCATCCAGTTTATACTTTCTAAATTATCTTTATTTAAGAAATAAGATAGTGTGAAAGGAAGACTGTCTCTAACATTTTAGGCTACAGTATCTAGCTCCTTGATGCCCACATCTGATCAGCTTCAAGCAGTCCTGTCCAGCTGGCGGGGGAGGCATCTCCACTTACCATGCAAGGTTAAGAAGCATTCTAGGTAGTTTGGGATAGAAACTTAGAATTCAAAATGTAGTTTCCAAGAGAAAACTGTATGCATAATAGCCAAATCTTAAAGCACTTCCATGTATTTTGGCTTAAACAGGTTCTTGTTTTGAAAAAGCTGTTCTCTTGAATCTGAACCTGAATATTTCTGTTTTGATAAAGCATGGGCATTTGCACACACACAGAGAGAATACTTCCTCCTGCTATGTGTCCTCCTACTATGATAGGAAACGTTTCTATTTGGCTATAGGTTGTATATCAAACCTCTCCCTTTAGGAACCAAACATTCCTTTTTGAAAGAATTAGTGTATGAAAGATTATATCCCTGAACACAGCAGGTCCTTGGCGAGTGTTTAAGCAGTACAAGAATCACTGTGTGCACTTGTACTAACCCTACATGTTTGCATGTTTGGAGGAAGAGGCAAAGAGGAAATAACTGGGGGATTAAGTTTGTATTCATGAGGAAGGAGAGACTGACAACACCCGGCCAGGCACGGGGAACCTATAAACTCCCTGGGTGAAGTGGGCTCTCCTCAAACACAGATCAAGTGAATGACGCAAGTTGCCCCAGCCCAAATCCACAGTGATTCTGAGTGTACAAAGTGCTCTGCCAACTATTCTCTATTACATTTGATTTTCACACCAACTATATGTGAAGAGAGAAAAACATCATTTTACAGAAATGAGGGAACTGAAGGTCAGAGAAAATTGTAATTTTCCCCAACATCATAAAACTGAATTGCAATCTAGATCCGAGTAGGCTTTTGCTTGTTTGTTTCAATGCGTAGGGTAAGACACTGGACGATTTAGGCTTGGTGGGTCTCAGTCCTTGTCACAACAACCATGCTATTGTGTGTCAGTCAGAGACCCTATTTGAACAAAGAGTGGCTGTGGTCTACTATAACTTTATCTAGAAAAAGACGGTGGCCAAACTTGGCTCTTGGACTATAAGTTGCTGATCTTTTGGTTCTGAATCCTGTTTGCCATTGCCATAAAGTAAGATGTTAGTAACAACTGAGGCTTCTTTTTTTTTTTTTTGGACTCATTTCAGAAAAAGTAAATTGTTTTATGTAGTTTGTGTTAAGCATTTTTACTGCATTTAAGCTCTAGAAACTGTCCAAGCACAGCTCATAAAAATGCCTTGTTTTCTCCCAACTTTGCCTGCTCTTTGGGGTCCTCGGATTATTCTGACCTCCCAGCTGACAGCAGCAGCAGCAGAGTGGCTGGAAGGAACCTCAGCATTTCTGCACTGCCAACTTGCACACTTTGCTCTTTCCCTGTGAGAACCAGCCTTCTCCAGAAACCTCACACCGACCCATCTCATCTGCAGAGCCCCCGAGGGGGAAGCCAGATGGGCAGTTGCTGTTGATAAAAACTTGTGAGTTGAGTAAGGGATTTTCATGACCATCAGAACCCCTAGCTCAAGCTGAAATCCTGGTTTCAAAGCACGTGACAAAGTCCCCAGTCGCCTCAAGATCTCCTGCTTGGCGATAAGTCACACACCAAGTTAACAGCATTCAACTCCAAATCTCAGGATGATGGCCCCACTGCCAGTTCTGAGATGTCTTTCCCAGAGTCTGTCTGAACATACCCAAAAGAGAGGCAGAGCGAGGGTGCCTGCTACTGCGTGTATCAACCTGTGCGTGGCTCACAGCCACACTTGCTGTATAACCTTGGCTAAGTCATTTAAGCTTCCTCAGCCTGTTCCCTTGTCTGGAAAAAGAGAGATAATCCTCTAATCCTCATAATCAAAGGATCACTGTGAGGATTATATGAACATGGGGACTAATAGCTGCTATAATTTATTCAGTGACACTGTGCCAGGCACTGTGCTAAGTGGCTTTTTCACATCACCTCATTTAATCCCACGTGAAATGGGCATCATTGAGCCCATGGTACACATATGGAAAAATGAGATGTAAGACGTGGTGAAATACCCTGTCCAAAGTCAAGGAGCTGGTAGGCTCTCAGGCTAGTCCTGAATGAACCCTTTTAGTGACACTCCAGATCACACATTCTCTCCACAGCAGCTGGCCGCAGCTCAAGTACCTAGAAGGGTCTGGCATCTGCTAAGTCTCGAGGGGGCACATTTGCTCTCACTAGGGTTCTAACACTGACAGGGTACCACAAAGTCCTGAAACTGTGGCTGTCTTCCCTCCGTCCATTCTCAGGGGTTTAACAGTGTTGGTTAGCCTGAAGCTCAGCTTTTCTATTGAAAACCCAGTGGTTTTCCCAACAACTCAGAGGATTTCTTTCTTTTTTATTTTTGGAAGTTGACAGAGTTGCCTTAGACTAAGCATTGTTGCTACTTCAAGCACAGTCCCTATGGCAGCCTCACTGGCATCATCTACGGTCTGTGAGAAATGCAGATCCTCAGGTCCCACCCCTGAACTCCTGAATCAGCACCTGCTTCTCAACATGATCCTTGAGGGGCTCAAATGCTCATTAAAGAAGAGACTCAATGGCAAGTTGGATTAGATGTGGGTCTCATTCTTAGTTTCAAATACTGCTAAATGACCCTGGCTATGTGTAATTAACCTTCCTGTGCCTTGGTCTCTGGGAAAACCACACATCTAATAAATGGGAACAAGGAAGGCAAGCTCCTGTGAGAGAATTCTCAAGTTTTTTTGTTTTTTTTTGGTTTTTCGAGACAGGGTTTCTCTATGTAGCTTTGAACCTTTCCTGGAACTCACTCTGTAGCCCAGGCTGGCCTCGAACTCACAGAGATCCTCCTGCCTCTGCCTCCCGAGTGCTGGGATTAAAGGCATGCGCCACCACTGCCCGGCGAGAGAATTCTCAAGTTTTCTTAATATACGCTATTTCTTTTTATCCCTAAACTTTGTATTCTTATTTTGACTCTGTTTTGGTATTCTGATTTTGAAGATAGCACTAATATTCCTTTCTTTGAGGGGCCAGTAAGAGATTTATATATGACAATTCATATAAAGTGTCTGGCCTTTAACAGACACTTAGTAGGTATTATGTCTTTCTTCTCGCACACCCTGTTAGGTGTTACTTCTCACTGGTGTCTAGGTGACATTATCTCCTCCATGACGCCCTAACCTCCCCAAAGGTGGAGAATGATTCTGATGCTTGTATTTTACACCAGAGCAAACGATATGCAATAAGCACACAAATTCACATGGAATAGGCACTTGCTACAAGCTGGACACTATGGGTGGACCCTGAGATGTTCCTGGCTTTAGGATTCTCCTTACATGAAGTCAAATACAAGTCTAAGAACAGAATAAACAAAGCTGTACACTGGACACTAATTCTGACTAAGCAGAGCAGGGAAGGACTCCTGAAGGAAGAGGCACCCAGAAGAGCTTTGTATAAAGGGTAGCATTTGAGAGGGTTTACCCACCAAAGTGATGATATCCCAACTTGGACTGAATCCCAAACCCAAACTTATTCCGAAGGCATTTACTGGGCACCTGGTTTGTGTCAGGTATGGTTATGTTCTCTGGAAACATAGATGAGATCAACAACAAACCTCTGTTTCTGCCATTATTGAATCTATTCTGACTGAGAGCTGGGAAGGCAGCTGAGACACACAGACAGAATAGAAAGTTTGTGAGACAGTGGTGAATCCTAGGGAGAAAACAAGGCAGAGAAAAGGGACAGCAGGGCTGAGATGTGGCTGCAAATTTTTTATTGGGATGGTCAGGGAAGGCAGGCCTCACTACTCAGGGGCCATAAAGACGGAGACGAGAGAAAAGACTTAGACAGTTACCCGGGTCTATCTGAGGGAAGGGCAGTCTGAACAGAGGGGAGGACTCATGTTCAAAGGTTCAGAAGCAGGAATGCACTCTGTGTTGGAGGTACCACAGGAGTGAAGGTGGTTCATCTCACACTTGTCAAATGACTGAAAACAGGAGCAGGCATGGCAGTTTCTGCTGCCCACAGAGACACTGTAAAACCACGCTGGCCTTCCCCTCTCACTGACACTCCCTTTCAAAACCACCTCTCCAGAAAACAAAACAAAACAAAACAAACAAAAAGACAAAAACAAAACCCACCTTTCCTGTGTGTGCACGCTTGTATGTGTGTGGGTGCATGTGTTTGTGAGCAGGCTCATGAAATTCTTCATGTTGCTCCTCAGGTGCCATCCATTATTTATTTATCTGTATTTTAGATAGGGTCTCTTACTGGCTTGAAACTCTTAGTAGGCCAGGCTGGCTCATCAGTAAGCCTCAGGGATCCACCTGTCTCTACCTCCCCAGCGCTGGGGTTACAAGTGCATGCTGCCATTCCTGGCTGTGGTTTATTTATTTATTTATTTATTTATTTATTTATTTATTTATTTATTTATTTATTTATTTATTTATTTATCTATTTATTTATTTTACATCGATTCTGGTGATCAAATTCAGGGCCTTGTGCTTGTAAGTCAAGCACTTTGTTACTTGAGCTATCTTCTGAGCCCTCCAAAGTACCACTTAATGAGTATCTCTGTCCCCTATTAGACTGGGAACAACTTGTGACCAAGCTGATGTCTCATTCATCTCTGTCTCTGGGACCTCAATAAGTCCTGGCATTGTTGGTTAGCCAGTAATCATTTGTTGAGTGAATGTATGACTGAGTGTTTTCTATTGTCATGAGTATTTACTTCCTCTTGACCACTTTCAGTCTCCCACACACCAAGGAAAAAGGGGAAGGAAGAGTAGCGGAATCTCCCCATTCCTGGAGGAAGTTGGTTAGAGGTCAGATTCCATAAGCTACCCCCAGAAGACCTGTGGCTATTTATCCCATAGCAGAAAAGACTCCAGGGATACTCCAGTACCTCACACTTAAAGGTCAGTCACGGAAAGCCATGGGTACACTTGCTGTGGGGGGTTGTTTGCTTTAGCTTGATAATAAAGAACTTTCAAAGAATGATTTTATAAGGATGTAGGGTGTGTTGCGAAGTGTTAATAACCAGAACTGTGCACACAGGATCATACCCACCCCTTACCAAGTGTAGCTAGGAGCAGTCAGCAAGACTGGCCCACAGATCCCTTCTATTAGAAGGATTCGAAGGTTCTAAGTACGTTTATCTTTGTCCCAATGCCCACAACAGCTTTAGTTTGCCCTGATTTCTAAGGGAAGAAATAGGGGATTGAACATCTACTATGGGGCCAACTGCTTAACTTACTTTATTCCTCAAACCTTTGCAATTCTCTGAAGCAGGCATTTCCAAGCCAGGCTATGTGTCTAGAGACTAGCAGCAGCGCCCTTCTGACTCTAGAGACAGTGGACTCTCTGCTGGGTCTGGGTTCTTGAGCACGTGCTGTTTGGCACACTAACCACCTGCCCTGACTTACCACCATGTGCCTGAGAAACCTAGGTTTTACAGTGTTATCTCCAAGTTTTCATTCTTTCTATTAGTTCCAGCCTCCCATATTGGTTGTGTGCGTCAAAGGGGATCAAAGAGGATTATAGGTCACCATTTTGGGAAAAGACTGTCGTACCCATAATCTTAAAATCTATAGACGCAGGAAACAAGGACCAAAGAAGAAGCCAGGGCTTGTTCTCCAGCAGAAGTGTCAGGCCAGTGAATTAACAATGACAGTTGAGTAATATTGGTGCCGTAATATTGAGGAGAGAGCATCTTTGGAAGGATGGGATACTTGAATGAGACTGATTTGAAAAGACTGATTAGAAGCATCCACTAAGTTTGTAGCCAGCACATCCCAAGGTCACTGGTTGTTATCACCTTGTGCTGTCACTACTGTTTCTAAGTTGAATTCATCCTCAGAGGCAGATATGAGGTCTCTGTAGACCTTTGCAGAGAGTCAAGAGTCATTCAGGAATATGAAATCTTGAAAGTGTCTGTTTTCTGTAAACACAGTTGAAAATGTAAGATCCAACCATCCTTATTCTGAATTCTGAAAGTATTTAACATCACCTTAAGCCAGCCTGTGGTTATTTCTAGAGGCTACATTCTGGATTCATAAGTAGGTGTCATTTCTATAATTATGTGGCACCAGAACAATAAGCAAAGTGCTTGGCCCACAGTAAGCATTTAATGTATGCTTATTGAACTGAATACATTCCTCAGTGGACTGGAAAGCTCCTTAAGGGTGAGGACATGGGGCTGGTTAATGTTAGTAAGGCCAATGCCTGGTACATAGTAGACTGTTAGTAGATTTCTGCTTAATAGATTAAATAAATGAATCCAGTAAGTGAATGAATAGTACCAAAAATTTATCATTTGAGTGCCACTCACTATACCAACAGTGGTTTTTTTTTTTTTTTTTTT
>CABHPH010147758.1:52512-63980 GCA_902168325.1 Peromyscus nudipes | reverse complement strand
CAGTGTTTTATTCATTGACCAATAAGCAACATGTTTGACATACAGACCATCCCACAGCAGCTGTGTTTTGTGTTTTTGTTACATACAGACATGTCCTAGTTTGCGCTCTGTTGCTGTGGTGACACTTGAGCAGGAGAGCGTTTCTTTGGCTTAAATATCCCGGTCACAGTCCATTGAAGGCACTGGAGGCAGTGCTGCTGACTGGTTTGCTCCCTGTAGCTTGCTCATTCTGCTTTCTTATACAATCCAGGGCCACCTGCCTAGGGGTGGCACCACCCACAGTGGGCTGGGCCCTCTCAGATCAACCATCAATCACGAAAATGCCCCACAGATTTGCTTACCCCAGTCTGATGGAGGCATTTTCTCAGATGAGGCTCCTCTTTCTGCATAACTCTAGACTGCGCCAAGTTGACCCCAAACTAACCAGGACACTCTGTGATTGCACAAATAAAACATCATTAGGCTGTGTGTTTTATGTATGTGCCGCTGATAAGAGAAAAATTCCAAACATGTTCTAAATTAAGTGACAGGTTGCAGGGTGGTGGGCGGGAAGTGCTGAGTGTATCTTAAGGGATAGTTCCAGTCTCAGCCAACAAAGAAAAAGAGGGAGCCACTCCACATGCTTTGTGTGTGCTGAAGACCAGCCACAATGAATGCAGTGTGTGGAGCCAGCCAGCCAAGAAGGGCAAACAACTCTTTCTGAGTGCTGCTCCCCGTCCTGTCCTGGGTTTCCGCAGCTTCCCTGCTGGTGGAAGCATTGGTGGCATCACAGCCGTTTTCCTCATCCAATGCCTTGGCTCCTTGTGTCTGCTGCAGATTTTCCTCCAGCTGCTTGTCCTTTAGGGACTGACGCACAGCTGGGCCTGTGCTCCTTGGCTGACACTGGCCCCTGGGACAGCGCAATGGACCCTTCATTGAAGAGACTTCTCAGTGTCGGCTTCCCAACTTAATGCTGTCATACAGTTTTGAGACCTTCTCCACGAACACAACATTGTGATTTTTATCTCTCAGTTGCTTTGAGTCATCCATCGCGGCTGTCTATAGTGTTCCCTTGTGGTGGTAAGGCGTCGCCCCTTTCGTGTATTCTCAATCTCACGGTAACAGAGAGTGAGCTTCAGGCCGCTGCTTTTGGTGCCAGGGACAGAGCCCAGGCTTGCCCGTTCACACTTCCTTTCCGTTTCTAGATTTCACCTGGCTTTGATGCCAGGCTAATGCTGCTCTGATGGACTGTGTGGGCAGGGATTTGTGTTTCTGCAACCCAGCATCGTGAGAGTACTTACGCCACACGGTGCTCACCGGGGAGCCTTGAATCAAAATTCAGAGTTAAAAATGGCTTCTCCTGGGTGCCTTTCCTTCTGCACCACCATAAAGTAAACATGGTAAACAGACCAGCCCGTGTGTGTTTTTCTTTCTTTTTTTTTTTTCTGGAGCTGAGGACCGAACCCAGGGCCTTGTGCTTGCTAGGCAAGCGCTCTACCACTGAGCTAAATCCCCAACCCCGACCCCCCAGTGTGTGTTTTCAAAATTATTTGTTCATAGTGTTTTTCTGACACTGCTTTTCGTTTTCATTCGGCCCAGGGATTATTTAAAATTGTGTCATTTGTGTTCTAAAATTTTAGGACTTTTTTTTTCCCCTCCAGAGATCTTTCTGCTGTTGATTGTGATTTCCTTCTCTGGTGGTTAGAATAATTCATTTGGATCGATGTTAATGATTTTAGGTGCACAAAGACTTGTTTGTGGTTAAAATGTAGTCTCTATTCCTGAATGTTCCATGTGCTGTTGAAAAGGATGGGTAGCCTGCTGCTTGGGGGAGGAGGGACCCAAAATGCCGACAAGTCCAAGTGGGCTACAAGAACTGTTCTCATGTGCTCTGTTCTTACTGGTCGATCTATTAACTGTTAGTGTTTCACAGTCGCCTGCTAAGTTCCCGTTGTTTCGTCCGTCTCGACAATCAGTTTTTATGTCACGAAGTCCCCAGCTGTTTGTTCAGCCCCTCGACATTTAGAATCCTTGCGTCTCCTTATTTCCTTGATTTCTCTTTTCTTACCAAGCATCACTACAAAAATCTCCCTTTCCTGGTTATGTTAAGGATACACAACCTTCTGTGGTCAGTGATAGCATGGTATATTTTGTCCACAATTGCCCATCCCCCATCTCTGTCTCTCTTTCTCTCCCCTCTCCACAACCCCCTTTTCAGCACAAGAAGTCAGGGCAAGCCTCCACCACTGGGCTACACCTCCACTTTGGGAATCTCCAGCTTGGGCCCCATTCCAAGTCCCACCCAGATGTTTGGGTGGGCATGGGAGGGCCTCAGTCCCACTCCTCCCATTCCAGACCCCCCCTAAGAAAGCCCGCCAAGCAGCGGCTCCCCCCCCCAGGGTATTTAAGGTCCTTTCCTTGGGCGCAGCCTCCTGAGACCACCTGGGAATACTTTGCTCAAATTAAACCTGGTTTTATTAATTCAGCTGTATTTGGCTTAATGCATCAGTGGAGTTACCTACTGTGGGGAGGGGGGTTTCATAATACTTACCACTCCAAATCTCTTTTCTATCTTATTTTAAGACTGGGGTCTTGCTGAATTACCTGCACTTGCTTTGTAGCTCTGTATCCTAGGCAGGTCTTGAACTTGTGCACCTCCAGTCTTCACTTCCAATTAGCTCAGGTTGCAAGCCTGAGCCACCAGGTTTGTCTTGGCTTTTATTTTTAAGAGAGGGTCTCACTGTGTAGCTCAGGCTGTACTTGAACTCATAACCTTCTGTCTTAGGGTTACTATTGCTGTGATGAAACATAGACCAAAGCAACTTGGGGGTGAAAGGGTTAATTTGGCTCACACTTCCACATCACAATTCATCACTGAAGGAGGTCAGGACGGGAACTCAAGCAGGGCAGGAACCTGGAGGCGGGAGCTGACGCAAAGGCCATGGAGGGGTGCCTACTGGCTTGCTCCCCATGGCTTGCTCAGCCTGCTTTCTTATAGAACCCAGGACCACCAGCCCAGGGATGGCCACATCCACAATGGGCTGGGCCCTCCCCATCAACCACTAACTAAGAAAATGCCCTACAGCTGACTCAGATAAAGGCATTTTCTCAATCGAATTTCCCTCTGTTCAGATGACTCTAGCTTGGGACAAGTTGACATAAAACCATACAGTGCCCCTTTCTTCCTTGTCCTCCTTGATGCTGTGATTATAGGTGTGCATTACCCACACCTGGCCCCATTTGTTTCTGAAATACATTTCTTGGAGGCAGGACATTGCTGGGTCTTGTTTTCCTATCCAATGCAATAAATAATGTTTATGTTTACCCAGGTCCACTGTCAGCGTGTGTGGTTGGTTCTTAGTGGTTAGGTCCAGGCTGATGGTGCTTGTTTTTTTTTTTTTTTTTGGTTTTTTGAGACAGGGTTTCTCTGTGTAGCTTTGCGCCTTTCCTGGAGCTCACTTGGTAGCCCAGGCTGGCCTGGAACTCACAGAGATCCGCCTGCCTCTGCCTCCCGAGTGCTGGAATTAAAGGCGTGCGCCACCAACGCCCGGCGCTTGTTTGTTTTAAAGACGTCTCATTTTTTTCTTGGTTCCTTTTCCACATTTTGCTGTATTTGAACTAATCGGGTGTTTGCTATTCCACTTCATCTCCTCTGCTGGATTGTTACCTATAACTATTTTTTTTCCTATTCTAGTGACTGATCAGCATTTACAGTACACAAAGCAGTCTGCTCTCCTGGTATTACCCCAGCTCCTGAGTGATTTACTGTAAGAAATAAAAAAATAGCCTGGTGGTGGTGGCGCAAACCTTTAATCCCAGCACTCGGGAGGCAGAGGCAGGCAGATCTCTGTGAGTTCGAGGCCAGCCTGGTCTACAGATGGAGTTCCAGGACAGGCTCCAAAGCTACACAGAGAAACCCTGTCTCAGGGGGGAAAAACACCAAAAAAAAAAAATGAAAAATAGAAAATGGTTCATTTTCTAAAGTGCCTTGAGTCAGCGTAGGTCTGGCCACAGATGAATAGGAAAACACTGTTGCCCAGCCTCCCAACACCTGTTAGTCTGGGTACCCTGACCCAAATCAAATTTAGATTGAAAAATTATTAACAGCCAACCTTGCCTAACGACTTACAGACATGACAAGTTCATCCACCTGAGAAGTCTTTAAATGAACAGGATGTAAAATGCAGGGATGAACCCTAACATAGTTTTGTTGAGAAATAGACAGACATAAGAGGTAGAGAGAAAGTTAAGACCC
The DNA here is from genome assembly GCA_902168325.1 of Peromyscus nudipes. Taxonomy (NCBI): domain Eukaryota; kingdom Metazoa; phylum Chordata; class Mammalia; order Rodentia; family Cricetidae; genus Peromyscus; species Peromyscus nudipes. The sequence continues at coordinate 59,746 of CABHPH010147758.1, read as the reverse complement.
AGATGAAATGTGTGGTGGTTTGAATGTAATTGGCCCCCATAAGCTCATGGGGGCGTGGCATTATAAGGAGGTGTGACTTTGTTGGAGTAGGTGTGGCCTTGTTGGAGGAAGTGTGTCACCATAGAGGCGGGCTTTGAGGTCTCATATATGCTCAAGCTACACTCAGTGTCTCAGACCACTTCCTGGTGCCTGATGATCAAGATGTAGGTCCTCCTCCACTCTCAGTTCCTCCTCTAGCACCATGTCTGCCTGCATGCCTCCGTGTCCTGCCATGATGATTGTTCAGGTGGAAGCACCACCTCAGTCACCCCTGCCTTCCCACTCTCCTCTCCATACTCTGCCTCATCTCAGAAGACCCGCCAAATGGTGGCTCCTCCCACAGAGATGCACAAGACCACTCCTACAGGGTATTTAAACTGCCTCCCAGAGAACAGACAAGTGATTTTTCGGTCTCTTCCCCTTGTCTCCTCTCTGGGGGCTGGAAAATCACCTGGGAGTGTTTTACTTATTAAACCTGGACTTTTTCTTGATTCGGTTTGATTTGGTTTGATTTGGATTACTGTGTTGGCAGGGAGGCTCAATATCAGGGTGTGGAAACCAGTCATTGATAATGGACTGGACCTCTGAAACTGTAAGCCACCCATGAAATATTTTCCTTTTTGGGGGGGGGTTGGGACAAGGTTTTCTCTGTGTAGCTTTGCGCCTTTCCTGGATCTCGCTCTTCCAGGCTGGCCTTGAACTCACAAAGATCCGCCTGCCTCTGCTTCCCGAGAACTGGGATTAAAGGCATGCACCACCACCACCTGGCAAATGTTTTCGTGTAAGAGTTGCCATCGGCATGGCATGAGGAAGGGTGGAAGGGGCCTGCTTCAGGGTTATAAAAACCATTCTTTGGTGGGGACACTTCAGACCAGTCTACTCACAGCTGATGGACATGTGACTTGTTTGCACTCGATGCTTTAATTGAGAACATGCCTGCTTCAGAACCCCGTGGACACAGTTTCATTCCTCTTGGGTAGATGTTGGGGTATGGGTGTCTGGCTGTACATTACTGGCAAGGGCTTTTTGAATGTGGGTTTATGACCACAGTCTGCACACATGGGCCTTGCTTTTAATCAAATCTCATGACTCCTGCCTTATAATTGGGACATTTAGACCATCTATGTTCCCCGTGATGGTTGATGTGGTTTCTTGAAAAAGCTTTCTTTGTTTTGGAGACAGAATCTCTCTATGTGGCCCTGGTGGTCCCAGACTTTATGTTAATCCCAGCACTAGGAAGGCTGAGATTAAGTGTGAGCCACCGCACCTGGCTCTTGCTAATGCTTTTACTTGTCCTAGCTGTCCTTTGTCCCTTTTGTCTTGCCATGTTGGGTGGACTCCACTTTCACGACCACGGTGTATGTGGCCTTTGCTCTGCACTTACCCTCCTGCGGCAGAGACTGGCTTTCCTACCCCTGAGATGGAGGGGCTGTGGGGAAATCTTTGCTCATAGCTGGATCAGGCGCCTCCTGTTCTCCCAGAAGCTTCTGTTTCCCGTGAGACGTCGGTGTCAGCAGGGTTGGGTCTGGCCCGTGTTCCTTGGGGCTCTGTTCTCCTCCCCTCATTGTTCAGTACCTGACAGCTAGTGCAGCCATGGACAGAGCTGGAGAGCCCAGGCGGACCCCAGTGTCCAGCCCTAGGCATCCAAACTGACTCCTTAGCCAATTCTTTCCCTGTAGGAGTTAAAAAAACTCACTGCTGCATTCTTTCAATCTACTTTCATGGCCACAGCGCTTTCATCTACGCTTGTCAGGGGCCGGGCAAGAAGCAAGGGGCGGACGGTATAATGCTCACAGATGGAGAAGGAACCAGGCAGACTGACTGTATTTATACTTCATTTTCATATCTTTTATGTAAAAATAATGTTCAAGCGAAGGATAGAGCAATGACTCAGGGACTGAAAACCTCAAACAGAAAATAAAAGCAGACCTGAGAGAGGAGACTGCTAAGGCTGGAGGTAACTTGTGTGCCACCCTGGAGAGAGAAGGACTGAGAGATGGAGGCAGGAGAGGGGGAGAGCTAATGAGGTGGGGAGAGCCCAGAGAGACAGACCTTGGGCTTTTCTAACGGGGAAGGGACTCAGTCTCAGGAGCTAGTTGATGAGCTGCTGATCCGTGTGCGGTTTTAGTTTAGAAATAAAAGATGTTTCAGAATATCTGGGGAAGCAAGGTGAGAGCAGTGACTTACACAAGAAAGAAAGAGGACACCTGAGATTGGACTCTGCTCCTGTTGAACACACCTCTATCTCCTTAAACACAGCGATGGAGAGAAGCCTGTGGGAAAGAATGCCCGCAAGTGATGGTAAGTGACTGAACATGCCTGCTGATAGGCCAATGCCATCTCCAAAGATCTGTGGTGTGTGTGTGTGTGTGTGTGTGTGTCCGTGTCCGTCTGTCCATCCCAGCACTGAGGTTCCAGCCAAGGGCCATTCAAGTGCTAGCCAGAGCTCTACCCTGAGCTACCTTTCCAGCCCCAAGGCTCCCCAGTCTCTGTATGTGGATCATTCTTCCTTTTCTCCCTTCTTCTCTTTTCCCCTCTGTGTTCTCTAATAGCATTAACAGAGGCCTTCCCATTTCCTGACTCCTCCCTTGGGGCGGACTCACACCTGTGGAGTGAGATGTGCCGCTGCAGGAATAGAAAGTCCGTGAGAAATTTGAAATCGACCTGGGAGTGGTGGTGCACAGCCGTGGTTCCAGGGCTGGTAGAGGCAGGAGGAAAGGTGGTTCAAAGCCATCCTTGACTACATTTGAGGCTAGCATGGGAAACACGAGACACTATCTCAAACATAATTAATTAGATAAAGAAAAGATAAAGTCTATAGCAACACAAAACCTTCTCCGGACTGTGAGCTGGTTATGAATGAAGCAAAGCTCCATGTTGAATCTCTGTGATTGGACCAAGTCTGTATCATGAAAAGTCACTTCTAGGCCCAGACAAGTGCCTTCCTCAAATTGCTTCGGCCAATATTGGGGGTGGGGGGGACTCCAAACCTTCCAGAAACTCCAGGACTCCTAGTGGAGGGCTGATGCCAAAATAAGGCCACGGAGAGGCGTCTTCCACAGAAAGCTTTGCTTCCCTGGCCTTCCCTGGCCACTCAGAACATCTGGTGCCCACAGCCAGCTGGGTGAGCCACAGACCAGCCCAGGAACTCCTAAACACAAGGGGGTGGAGATTTTATTTTCACCACGGTCCCTTTAACACAGAGTTAGATATTTGGGGCCAGCGATATTAAGCAAGAAGGTGGATTGTTAGAAGTATTTTGAAATACTGTCATACCCTCAAGCCACCAACCACAGAAGTGGCAAGTATTTAATGTTTTTAAAGTTTTCTTAAACATTTTGCAAATCTCTGTGGAAAAATATCCCCATGTGTCTCACTTTTGGCTCTTACTGTCCTGCTGTTACCAAGCAGGAAGCTCAGTTTATATATCAAGAGAAGTGGCTGAATGAGCAGGGTTTGGTGCTCCTGTGGTCTGCAAGTCAACAGAAGTGTGTGTTGGTCGGTTCTAATTGACAGCTTGAAACAATCTGGAATCACCTGAGTAGGGAGTCTCCCCGAGGAACTTGTCTAGATTAGGTTGGCCCGTGGGCATGCTTACTGGGGATTTTCTTAGGTGGGTGAGTGGCATCAGTTTTAGGGTTGGGCCGTGGGTTAAATGAAAAGGAGAGGTCTGTCCGTGTGCTGGCGTGCATACACTAGCTCACTGCTCTCGATGTGACTTCTTCAAGTTCCTGGCACCTTGATGTCAAGGATGGACTGTAACCTGGATCTGTGAGCCAAATAACCCCTTTCTCACTTTTGTCACGGTGTTTTTGTTTGTTTGTTTGTTTTGTTTTTTGAGACAGGGTTTCTCTGTGTAGCCTGGAACTCACTCTATAGACCAGGCTGGCCTCGAACTTTTAGAGATATGCCTGCCTCTGCCTCCCGAGTGCTGAAATCAAAGGCATGCGCTAGCACCTCGTGGCTTATCAGGGTGTTTTATCACATCAATGGAATCAAGAAGATGGCAAGCATGTGTCACAAGTCAAGAGGAAACCACATGACCTTTGAACCAGGAAGGCCAAGCTGAGAGCAGAAGTCCTAGATGTCCTTAAACTAGAGCAGGCCACGGATGCAGAAATCCAGGTGGGAAACAGAGGTCCCTTTTGTGTGAAGAATTCTGACCAGATTCATCAGTCACTAAAGTACCCTGGAGATGTTTCAATACATGGAACAATTCAGTGCAAGCAGAGGAGTAGGGTGGCTGGCTCGGCACTACCGTGTTCTTTTAGAACAATGCTTTTTATTTAAAAAGGCCTCATAAAATTCATTCCTCAGTCCCTATCCTTCTCACCAATTCCTTCCACAGCCACCTGGGAACTGACAGAAAGCTCATGAAGGCTTGGCACCCTCCAAGAGACTTCTTCAGGGCCTGGCACTGAGGATGGGGTTTGTTTCTGGAGCCACACTCTCCAGTCTCGGCCCTTTGCACGGTGCCATTGTCCCAGCATCTACAAGGCTTTTCTTGAAGTTTACTGGGAGGAGTTCTGGCGGCCTATGGGCAGATATGCTTTTCACATTATTCACATTGCTGGAGGATCCAACTGTGGAATGAGATATGGTGACTGCCCCTGGGAACTTGTGATCAAGACCCATTACAATCTCAAACCGAAGGGGCATGGTTCCTGTGTAGGATCTTAGAAACTCCCCGCCCCCCTCAAAATAATAGAATCACATGGTGTCATATTCAATCACATACTGTCAGGATGTTGAAAAGATCGTATTTTAAAATAACGAGCATGGAGAAACTGGTGATTCAATAAGTTTAACAGTCGTTAATGTTCTTGCAATAGGAATTAGACGACAAATATATTACATGTGTTTATGATGTAATGCCATGGTAAGCTTGAAATAAAACCAACTGCAGGCCCCATGTGGCATGTAACACAGCTTGGTATTTAAAACCTCCTCATCCAGGACGAAGCCACATTCCAGCACCAGATGTGCATGATGCTATTTAAAACGCTGTCTTCAGCTGCATGCATGCCACACACAGCACATGAGGTGTCTCGGTCCAGCTCACCCTCTGGTAGCGTTCCCAGAAGATGTCTGAATCCATGCCGAATCTATTGCATCTCCTGCATTTAATGACGGTCTGAGAATTGGAAGCATGTTCTGCTCAGCTGCCCACATTCTTCTGTGATGGGAAATTGTTTATGCCTTGCCATGATGGGATGAACGCAAAACGTCATCAAGCATACCTTGCTGTCTCTGGTGCAGAGGGCTTTCTTCTGCGAAACTCCATCTGGACTACCCGAGCCCTTCAGGTGGATGCTGTGGGAAGGATCCTCCACAGAAACTGGACTCCCTCCAGGCACTCACACTCTGCTTGGAAAGACCTGAAGCGGACACATCCAGCCACAGCACCCTAGGACAGCAGGGAGTTCGCTACAAAACTCATCTGTGAAGAACTGGGGGATGGCAGTCATTACAGGAGCTGCTGGTGTCAGGAGGACAGCTCTGGGGGGATCCTGCAGGGGGATCTCCAGCTTCATCCCAGCAGTTCAGTTTGTGGGGTATGTGGAGGTGCTGGGTCCTTCAGCTGACCTGGGGAAATGCAGGGCAGGAGGGAGCACACATCCTGGAAACACCTGGGCCAGGGATCCATCTGGGAAACTCAGAGTCAGAGAGTATCAGGAGGACTGGGAGAAGAGAGAAAAGACATTCTTTAAATTATTTTTTTAAGAGTTGTGTTTAAAAAATAGATTTTTTTAAACATTCTTTGAGAGCTGCTTAGTAAGGACAGGAGATAGATTATTTATTTACTTATTTAGTTTTTTGTCTTTGTTTTGTTTTTGTTTTGTTTTGTTGTTTTGTTTTGTTTTGTTTTGTTTTGTTTTAAAGACAGGGTCTCTCCATGTGGGTCTGGTTGTCTTGGAACTCGCTCTGTAGACCAGGTTGGCCTCAAACCCACAGAGATCTGCCTGGCCTGCCTCTGCCTCCTGAATGCTGGGATTAAAGGGACAGGTCACCATGCCAGACTTTACTTATTTATTTTTTAAAAATCAGTTGCCTTTAGCTCTATTGAGGTACAAATGACAAAATGGTGGCTATTTGAAGGGTGAGGATGACGGCTTCAAGTGTGGCACTCGGTGAAATGATTTGCACAATCAGGCTGACCTGCAGCTGTTGACTGGAGTCCAGTGGCATCATGGGGCCAGAAAGATGCCCTCTCAGACTGCTAGAAAGCGCCCCTTCCTTCTGTGAGCTTGGAGGACACAGGTTTGGATGCGGACAGGGGTGCAGATGCAGGATGCAGCTGTGGATGCAGATGCGGATGCAGGATGCAGATGCTCACCGCATCAAAGTAGGTGCTAAACTCTCACTTTTACATCCTTTTTAGCACCTAATGCAGCTCAGCGGGTGAGCATTGGAGAGAAGGGGCGGGAAGGAGAGGGGGCAGGGGAGATGGGGAGGGGGGTTTTGTGGTCAGGTAGAATTCTGCTTAGGAGCTTATTAGTTACTTTTCTCCTCGTTGTGGCAAATGCCTGACAAAAGCCCTTCACAGGGAGAAGGATCATTTTGGCTTGGGTCTAGACTGGTGGTTCTCAACCTCCCTGATGCTGTGACCCTTTAATACAATTCCTCATGCTGTGGTGACACCCCACCCCACCCCACCAACGTAAAATTATCTTGTTGATACCTCTTAACTGTAATTTTGCAACTGTTTAGAATTGTAAATATCTGATATGCAGAATATCTGATATGTGACCCCTATGTAAGGGTCGTTTGACCCCCACAGAGGTCATAACCAACAGGTTGAGTGTCGATGGTCTAGTCCTTCATGGCAAGAAAAAAATGGTGGCAGAGTAGCTGTGGTGGCCCCAGCGGCTGGTCAGAAATGCTGGTGCTAGGCTCGTCTTCTCCTTTCATTAATCCCAAACCCTAGACCCTGGCTCATGGGATGGCGCCACTAACATCAGGTAAGGCTTTCTGAAGATTGCCTCACTGAGGTGTGCCTCCCAGGTGGTTCTAAATCCTGTCCAGTTGACAGTCAAGATTAACCTTCACAGTAGTGGGCAGCAGCAAGATGTTTGCTGGCTCTGAGTGCTGTCTGGCCACCTCAGCAATGGAGATCCATGGAGCCCCACTGTGCTGAGGGGGACTCCCTCAGGGAGCACCCACTGTGCTGAGGGTGACTCCCTCAGGGAGCACC
>CABHPH010147758.1:0-52502 GCA_902168325.1 Peromyscus nudipes | reverse complement strand
CTCAGGGAGCACCCACTGTGCTGAGGGTGACTCCCTCAGGGAGCACCTGCAGGCTTTGCTTTCAGCTGCTCTGTTATAGCATCAATGGGGCTGACTGAAAACTGTTCCAAGGATTCACTCTACTCAGAAAGCTGAAGTCAGAGGCTGGGGGACCATTGTCCTCTTGTTCCCTACTCTGATCAGGTGTCCTGATTCACTGTCACTTGGTGCACACTTTGACACGAGTCTGAACACACACTGCTCCATTATCCTCTGGGTAGAGTAGGCTGCGATGAGCTAATGTCCTGTCAGCTAGAGAGCAATTATTAGGAGTGCAGAGGTGACTTTGCAGCTGACCAGAAAGGCCATCTCAGACCCTGCCTGGTACATGCTGCTTTCCTTTCATCCAAGCACTGGTCTTTAAAAAGTGGATTACACAACCTTTGCTTTCTCCTGATACTATAGCTAATCGCAGTGACCTGAAATCTGTCCACATTTGGGTAGGGTTCATGGGAAATTGGCAATGTGTTTTACCCACAAGCCCTCCTTCTGGCCTGCAGATTAGAAGGTTAATTGAGATTTCTGTATGTAGGTTCTAAAGTGCTAATAATGCATTCTAGGCCTACATCTTTCCAAGCTGGGCTGAGATTAATTGCCGCTCTGAAGGTAAAGCCTCTGTATTCTGGATGAATTACAGGGCAAGAGCCTTCCTGATAAACCCTGAAGGATGCAGATGACAGGTATGAAGGATTCGGCTGGCACTGGGACAGCCAGGTGAGTACATCCTGAATCCAGCCTTATCAGTACTGATTGTTCTCATCCTCAAACATCTGTGAACCATTTTGCGTAGATTCTAGTTTCTACTTTGAGTGGGCTGTGCATGATGTCAGAATAAGTGAGAGTTTATTTTTAGAAACAGATTGCTTAGGTGCAAGTGGGTTGTTTTCCAAAAATCAGGCATTTGGTAGAGTGGCGAATGGTGTGGATGGACATACGTCCACATCTTCTCAGGAGACATTCTTTCTGCCATTGCTCTCATTCCCACAGACTCTGAGCAGTGGGCTCTTCCTCTGGCATGGCCTGCTATAGGGTGGGGGAGTGCAGTGGTCAGGCTGAGGCTCTGGTGTCAGTCCCAGATCAAAGGTCAGCCTGCTGGTGATCCCGGCCCCATTATGAAAACCTCCAATCTCTATGGGATCCCAGCTGGGAGACGCTCCCACATTTTACAACAGGGTACTCTTGAGGAGAGAAGTCTAAAAGATATTAGATAGAAGGACAGAGGGGAGAGAACCAGATAGAAACACAGGATAGCCTTGGGAGGGTCTGGATCATTATCCACCAGCCCCTTCTGTCTCTTCCAAGGACTATTCATAGGAATGCCAAGGGATGGAGCAAAAGACCTCCCCGTAGCTCATCCAAGTGTAGACCCTTCCAATCACCTAGTAACCATGCACATGGTCAGGCAATCCTCTAATGCAGCCCTGTTGGGTAAAGCAAGCTCAGATCTCACTAGGAAACCTTTGTGGGCCTCCACAAATCTCTACTAACTTTTCTACAGGTTAAAGCTATTGGAGTTTTGTGGAACTCATGTGGAAACAGATGCATGGTTCACAGGAGGCTCACTCCAAAGCAGAGTGCTGCTTCTGGGGATGGTGGTGGCGGTGATGGTGATGGTAGTGATATGTATATGATGCTGGTGATGACGGCGGTGGTGATGATGATATTGATGAGGATGATGTGCTGATGACGATGAGAAATGATTATGGTGATGGTGACCGTGGTGATAGTGCTGGTTATGTGGTGATGGTAATGAGGGTGACTATGGCAATGATAATGGTGGTGATGATGGTGGTGATGGCCAAGTGATGGTCATGATGGAGACTATGACGATGATGATGGTGATGTCAGTGATGGCTCTGTAAAGGTGGTGATGTGACAGTGATCGTGAGAATGGAGACGGTAATGATGGTGATGGTGCATTTAACCTCAGTAAAGACCTTGAATTAGAACAACATATTATTCTGATTTGTACATTTTTATCATCATATCTATCCAACTATTCCCTTTAAGAGAATTCCTTTAATATTATGCCTGTTTTCAATTTCATTTTCCATGAACACTTGCCATTTGTTTGAGACTTTGGGGCTCCTGCTATAATTTTACTTTTCTTTGACTCTGTATGTTTCTTTTAAAATCAATCCTAAATTATTAGAATTTCTGAGGTTGAGCTGGGCGTCGGCAGTGCACACTTTTAATCCCAGCAGGATTTAATCCCAGGAGGGTCTCTGTGAGTTCCAGGCCAGCCTGGTCTGTAGCAGGAATCATAAAAGTTCTTGTCAATAAAATCAAACCTGAGCCTGGTATTGGGGTGAACACTGGAAGATCAGAGAGACAGAACAAGCCACAGCCAACCTCACCTGGCCAACTTCTCAGCTGATCCTGTTTCCTCAGACTGGAAGCTTCTGAGTCCTCATCCAAATGGGTCTCAGCTGAACTGCTGCTAGAAAGCCTGAATGCTTAACCAGCTAAAAGCTTCTAGTTTCTGGTCCTCACTCCTTATATACCTTTCTGCTTTCTACCACCACTCCCTGGGATTAAAGGTTCACTTTCTGGGATTAAAGGCGTGAGTCACCATGCTTGGCTGTATCCTTGAACACATGGATTTCTGCCTCTGGAATGCTAGGATTAAAGGCGTGTGCTACCACTGTCTATCCTCTATGTTTAACATTGTGGCTATTCGGTCTCTGACCCCAGATAAGTTTATTAGGGTACACAATATTTTGGGGAACACACTGGTCTACAGAGTGAGATCCAGGACAGGCACCAAAACTACACAGAGAAACCCTGTCTCGAAAAACTGGAAAAAAAAATTTCTGAGGTCACCGTGAGCTTTGGCCAGTTAGTGGGTATTTATATCCTGAGGAATGCATGTAGGAAATGGGTTCATCCTGAGGAGTCTGAATGGCCCATCGTTGATCTTGGTTTTTGAAGCTGATCTGTCCTATCAAACGGTTGAGTTTTGACCCCTCTGTGTCCAGGCCTTCTTGGGATCCCACACCAGCTGCCTGCTTGGGTGTTTCACTGTTGTTGAAAACCATTGGCACTAGCGTAGTGTGCAGATTCTTCTCCTATGGGGTTATGTCCCAAGCCAGAGTCACCCCAGCTCTCTCCTTTCTTCTCTTGTGCCCCCCCACAAGGTGCCCCATGATCTTCCCACCACTGGTCCACTCTGCCAGAAACCCTACAGCACCTCTGCTGTGTAGTGATGACGCAGCTTCTGCTGACTGCATCCTGGGGAAAGCATTGTTTCATCTTTATGAAAAATGATCTGTCCATTATTAAAGGAAATGTGAAGATGAAAAATCATCACGGGACAGTTTATTTACAATCCATCTCTTTGCACTTGTTCCTGGCCCACTGTCCTCCACTGTCTCACTTGGTGAGCAGCAGATGTGAGCCATGGCCCTCCTGGTCCCCAGCCAGAGCCTGGCTCATCTGCCCACACAGTTTGACAAAACAAGGTCATGTGCATCTCAGAGCTGAGGCCTGAGAGCTTTGCAGCCTTCTTCTGGCCAATGTGGAGCCCTGAGGCCTCTGTGTCTTAAAGAAGTGCGGGAGGGAAGAGGAAGCGGGAGATGACTGAGAGGAGTGGCCCTCAGCAGAGTCCAGGAGCTGCAATGCACTTTGGGAGATCACGCCTAGCTGTGGCGTAGACCGCCAGGCTTCCATGTAGCAGGAATCTTAAAAGGTCTTATTAATAAAATCAAACTTGGAGCCAGTCACGGGGTGAATGCTGGAAGATCAGAGAGACAGAACAAGCCACAGCCACCTCACTTCGCCAATTCCTCAGCTGATCCTGTTTCCTCAGACTGGAAGCCTCTGAGTCTTTATCCAGAATGAATCTCAGCTGAACTGCTGCTCAAAAGCCTAAAAGCTTAACCAACTCTAGTTCCTGGTTTTCACACCTTATATACCTTTCTGCTTTCTGCCATCACTTCCTAGGATTAAAGGCGTGAGTCACCATGCCTGGCTGTTTCCAGTGTGGCTTTAAACTCACAGAGATCCAGATGGATCTCTGCCTCCCAAGTGATTAAGGGTGTGTGTGCCACCATTTTCTGGCCTCTATATCTAGTGGCTGTTCTGTTCTCTGACTTCAGATAAGTTTATTAGGGTGCACAATATTTTGGGGAACACAATATCACCACACTTCTGGTGACTTCTTATGGAAAAAAAATTAACTGAAACATAATCAGAACCATTTCTCTCTCTCTGTGAACTCCAACTTCTCTTTATGGTTTCCACAGTCAATGGCCAGGTAGCATGCCCATGTCCCGCAGAACATCCTGAAGCAGAGACTTCCTGTTCTCTCCTACCCACCTTCCCTACAGGTAGAGAGTCAAAGAACAGGGAGAATGGTGAGCTTCAGAAGAACATAGCCTGGATGTTCTATGCTCTGTGTGTTGCTATTCCCTATCATTCCAGGAAATATTAAAAGGGGCCTGCAGAAATAGAGAGCATGACAAGGCAAAAATATGTAATTGAAGGAGACCGGAATGAAGGACAAATAAGAACACAGAAGGCGATGAGGGAAATAACGCCGCCTTAAAACCAGCTCCTGAGCCAGAAGCGTTGCTTCTGAAGAGTTCTGGGGGCACTGCTGGGGGGAGGAGAGGGCGGGGAGGGGGAGGAAAGGAGGAAGAGGATAGAGAAGGAAGGAACAAGAGAGAGTGGGAGAAGAGAGGAGGGAGACAGGGAGGAAAGAAAAAAGAGTGAGGGGGAGGGGAGGAAGGAGAGAGGAAAACACCTGTCCCGTTTAGAGCTCTGAAACAGGCGGCAAACATTTGTATGGGAATGCCTTTATTTTTGCTTGGTTGTCTTCCCCCTCATTTTGTTTCAGGGTTTTTTGTTGTTGTTGCTGTTGTTTTGAGACAGCATCTCCCTCTGTGACCCAGGTTAGTTTCCTACTCAGGGTGGCTCCCCAGCCTTAGCCTCCCCAATGCTCGGGTCACAGGTGGGAGCTACCATTCTGCATGTGTTTAAAGAGTTGTTTGCATTTTATGAGTGTTTGCCTATGGGCATGTTGTGTGCCACATGTGTGCCCGGTGCCCTCAGAGGCTAGAGGAGGGCATGGGTTCCTGGAACTGGAGTTACAAAAGCTCACGAGCCACCCACCCTGTGGGTGCTGGGAACTGAACCCAGGCAGGCCCTCTGCAAAAGCAGCCAGTGCTCTTAACCACTGCGCTATCTCCCCAGCACCCTTCCTTGTGTTTTTACTCAATTTAACACAAGGTTATAGACACCAGAAGTTGTGTTTTAACAGTTAGCATCTGCTATCACATGTAAAATAAGTGGGGTGTCTTAAATGTACTGCTGGAGCTTCCTGACCGACAGCTGACCTTGGAGCAGATACCATTTAGACCCGTTTCTGGTGTAAAGGCAGATGATAAGCAGGACCATGGGATGGCGGGTGATGAGAGATGCTCTGTGACACCAACTTGGAGCAGTCAGTGGCTGTCTCCACACTTGGTCTAAGGCTCCCTTGTGGGGAGCCACCTAGGTGACATCTGTGGCTGTTGCAACCCCTTCCTCCAATCACTGAGTGATTCCCCTGTCCCAGTCGCTAGGCAGAAAATGTCATTAGGGAGAGGCTATGTATTCTTTTTCTAAAAAAAAGATTTATTTATTTCTTATGTATACAGTGTTCTGTCTGCATGTATATTCTGTCTGCATGGATGCCTGCAGGCCAGAATAGGGTGGAAGAGGGCACTAGGTCTCATAGATGGTTGTGAGTCACCATATGGGTGCTGGGACTTGAACCCAGGTCCTCTGGAAGAGCAGTCAGTGCTCTTAACCTCTGAGCCATCTCTCCAGCCCCGCTATATGTATTCTTTAGAAAGGCAGACATACAGGCAAAACACCTGTGTGTCAGGTAGGAGCCATCATTTTGACTTTAGTTACATGGAACTTCAGTCACTATCTGAACAGCTGGATGTAATCTTGTGTTCTTCTCTTTGGCCTTTCTAGGTATGGTACACAGTGTTGACAGGTAAACTGAGATACAGTTCAAATCCAATGTCAGTTGTCCCAATGTTTTATCCTGGCATCTGTGACCTGTACTATTCAAAGATTCTCTGAAATGTTGCCTGCTTGTTGCTGAGTCATGTGTGGTCACCTGAGCTGGTGACAGCTGTCCTTGGGCCTCTGTTAGAGTGGCCACTGGCTTTGGGTGTCTCCCAAGAGGTCACATGCTGGAAGCCTGGTCTCCATGGTGGTGGTATTGATGTGGTGGAAATGTCAAGACTAGGGCCATGTGGAGGGGTCATGGGGACACTGGCCACGGAAGGGACTAGTTCTCACAGACCAGGGCTACCTCTATCCAGATGTTACGAAAGAGCAGACAATCTCCACCACTTCTCTGGCTTCCTGTCTCAAGTAAGTGACTGCTCGGAATGTGCTTCTGCCATTATGTCATCCACCATGACATCAGAGCTCCATTGGAGCCAGTCCATGATGGTGCCATGTTCTAAATCTTCTGAAGTAGTAAGATAAATAAACCTCTTTTGAGCTGGGCAGAGGTAGCGCAAACCTTTAATCCCAGCACTCAGAAGGCTGAGGCAGGCAGATCTCTGTGAGTTTGAGGCCAGCGTGGTGTACAGAGCGAGATCCAGGACAGCCAGGACTACGCAGAGAAACCCCGTTTTGAAAAAAACAAAACAAAACAAAAGCCCCTCTTTTGTCTACATACTACCCAGACTTGAGTATTTTATTACAAAATATTCAACAAAAGCTGGACAAATACAGTGACCTACCACCATAAGAAAACGCTGTGGTTGGCCAGGAAGGGTATATTTTTTCACTTATCACCATCTGCAGAACTGGGGCAGTGCACAGCTCTGTTGTACCATCGTTAACACACAGCACACTTATTCTTTCCTACCAGCATGCTCCTCTATTTTGGATCAGGGCTGGTCCAGGTGAGCAGTGGAGCGGGAATAGGGTGGATGCAACTGGATTTAGGCAGCAAAGACTCCTGATTCTGCCCTCCATTTCTTAGATTGGCACTCCAAAAAGTGTATACAGACACTTGGCAACCTGAGGAGGGACCACATGGAGAGTGAGGTTCTGCCAGTGACCAGGGCCAGCTTGCTAGCCGTGAGCAGGGCTCGTCTCACCAGTGGGCCTTCCAGTCCCTGTCAGTCCTTCAGATGGTCACAGCCCTGGCTGACATCCAGGCCCACTCTGCTAGACCCGACCTATAGAGTTAAAGACTATTAAGGTTTAAGACCATCGAGTTTGGGGTCACTTGTCACACAGCAGTAGGTAACCAGTACGACATTGAACTAGTGCCCTTTGGGTTTTGTTTAACATTAACTGAACCAACATAAAAGCACCGCACAAATGCCCCAGTGGGCCATCTTGGCCACGGTCATTTCCCAAGACGAGGGAGTTGAAAGAAACCTTTGACTCTCTCGACTTATAAGAGTTTAGAAAAATGTTTCTCTTTTCCAGGCATGCAGGGAAGGGCTCGTTCAGGGCAAGGAGGACATCAGAGAAACACCTTGAGCAGATGGGTCTAGGCTCATGATAAACACAGAGAGTGCAGCCAATATTTCAAGGGTGGCGAATTGCTAGACGCGTGTTTACCCTCATTTTATCTGCCTTGAAATTTGGCCCTAGTTATGAAAACTAGAAGACAAAGAAGGAACTACACAGAGAACACAGGGCCCCAAGGCAAGTGTTGGCTGTTGGGCTGTTACTTGAGAACCTGGGTGTTGTCATGGTCACTGTGGGTTTTGTTATCTCAAAACTTAGAGGAGTGCAAATCCCAGCCAACCACAACAGACCGGACGAGAAGCCTTTGACTCACCCCAGGATGGAAGAGCTGCAGGAAGCAGGTGGCTTCCACACTCTGCCCTGAGCCCACCAGTCTCTGGGTGGCCAGGAGGGTGGGGTCCATCTCACTCCTCACAGCACCCAGGGTGGGCTTCTGGAGGGAACAGCTCATGGTGGTATTTGCTCATATTTAATCAGTTTGCAGGTCCACACTTGCCATTCAAGACCTTGCCACACCAATCCTCCGGCAAATGTTTCAGGAAGAGGGACCTGGTCCTCCACTGTCACCTCCCCAGCTCCTGTCAAATCTACTCCCACCTGAAGGTAGGCCATGGGCACTCAGCCACTGCCAGTCCAGGGAGGTGTCTGTGGATGATGAGAGCAGTCAGCTCTGCCCTACAGGGTCCACCTCAGCTCTTAATAACCGTGACTCTGCAGCCGATCTTAACTTCTCTGCAAGACTCCTATTCCCCAGGGCCTGTGCTGGGAGCCAGGAGGGCCATGGGTCCTTGGCCCCAAGGTTTCCCAGTTCACTGCCTTCCTGCCTGGGCAGTGGCCCTGACAGGGTATGTCAATCCTGTCATGGGCAGTGAGGCTTGCTTTGTCCCTCAGAGCCCTTCATGCTAACTGTGCCTCTGGTCTGAGCTGTAACCTCCTTGCTCTGACTTTGCCATCTGTATTCAGAACTCAGCACTGGGAATTCCAAGGGAAGCCTGTGCAGTCTGCAGCCTGATCACGCAATCAGCAACGCAACTCACAGCTTTCAGATCATTGCCTGGCTTTGCAAGACCTAAGTCAGCTGACTGATCTATATAGCATCTCAAGAGGCAAGAGATGTCATTTTCTCGCCCTAGGCAAAGTCTGGTGGGAAGAGATTCTAGGGTACCAGAAAGTGCTGTGGGATGTTCTGTATGTTAAATGTGTTGCCCTGATTGGTTAATAAATAAAACACTGATTGGCCAGTAGCCAGGCAGGAAATATAGGTGGGACAAGGAGAGACGAGAATTCTGGGAAGTGGAAGGCCGAGGCAGAGAGACGCTGCCAGCCGCTGCCATGAGTACCAACATGTGAGATACTGGTAAGCCATGAGCCATGTGGCAAGGTTTAGATTTATAGAAATGGGTTAATTTAAGATATAACAGTTAACAAGAAGCCTGCTGCGGCCATACAGTTTGTAAGCAATATAAGTCTCTGTGTGTTTACTTGGTTGGGTCTGAGCAGCTGCGGGACTGGCGGGTGAGAGAGATTTGTCCTGACCATGGGCCAGGCAGGAAAACGCTAGCTACAAGAAAGCATCCTTGAAATAATTTCCCACAACCCACACATCTGACGTCAACTCTCTCAGCCCTACAGTCCGCCATGTCGCGCATCCCCTGATGTCTGCCCCTTCCCACCTGTCGTAGTTAGGGTTTCCACTGCTGTGATAAAACATGACAAAAAATATCGAGAGAGGAAAGGTTTTATTTGTCTTACACACTCTGATCACAGTCCATCATGAAGGGGACATGGGGCAGGAACTCAAGGCAGGAACCTGGAGGCAAGAACTAAGGCAGAAGCCATGAAAGAATGCTGCTTCCTGACTCACTTTCTACAGATTGCTCAGCCTGATTTCTTGTACAGCTCAAGCCCACCTGCCCAGGGAAGGTACCAGCCACAATGGACTGGACCCTCCCACATTAATCATTAATCAAGAAAACGCCCCTCTGTGTTTCCCACAGGCCAGTCCCCACAGAGGATCATGGGCCATGTCTTGGAGGGTCAATGAGATGGTCGGCCTGCGTGACAGCTCATACTTTGACCAGATGGTGAAGTTGGAGGGCCAGGATGTGTTCCGACCTAAGAGGTGACAACTAAGGAGGCACTCTGGGCAGGTGCCGGACAGTGGGATCGTGGCCAGAACGCCCCAGTTCTCACTCCTGCTCTGAGACAATTCCAGAAGACCTGCGGGAGCGGAGAACCCAGAATGAGGAGCTCTATCCGCCCCGTGTTCACTCCCTGGCTGGGTCTGCATCTTGTCTGCTGTGTGACCTGTCAGCAATGCATGCCTGTTGTTTGCCCACCTCTGTGTGTCTGTCCACCTAGAAACAAGTGTCATCAAGTCAGTCACATGTCGGGCGATCTAGTGTTTGCGTGTGGAGTGCAAGTGCTCAGAATACAGTGTGTTGGAGGTAGTGAGAGCGTCATGTCTGCAGCAGGAATTACCCATCCCCCCTAAGCACACTCACCTCATTTCCCTTGTGGGGACGGCAGTGGTATTGACAACAATGTGCCAATGGCAGCTGACAGAATGTCGGCCCTGCTGGTGTAGGCACTTCGCATGCCAGTTATTAAGATTTTATTTTGGGGCTGGAGAGATGGCTCAGAGGTTAAGAGCACTGGCAGCTCTTCCAGAGGTCCTGAGTTCAATTCCCAGCACCCACATGATGGCTCACAACCATCTGTAATGAGATCTGGTGCCCTCTTCTGGCCTGCAGTCATACATGCTGTATACATAATAAATAAATCTTTATAAAAAAAAGATTTTATTTTATTTTATTTTTTATTTTATTTTATTTTATTTTATTTTATTTACTTATTTATTTATTTATTTTGGTTTTTCGAGACAGGGTTTCTCTGTGTAGCTTTGCGCCTTTCCTGGAGCTCACTTGGTAGCCCAGGCTGGCCTCGAACTCATAGAGATCCGCCTGGCTCTGCCTCCCGAGTGCTGGGATTAAAGGCGTGTGCCACCACCGCCCGGCTTTATTTTATTTTTTATCGACATGGGATTACACTGTGTAGCCCATGTTGGCCTCAAACTCTCGATTCTCCTATCACAGCCTTAGAATGATTGGGATTAGGTTTGTAGGCCTTACAAATCCTACAGACGTTCCTGTTTTGAGGGTTTCCCATCCTCCACACAGTCAGCAGAAGTGGAGCCTTTGGAAGTTAACTGGATGTGGAGAGCCTGACCTCAGGAATGGCTTTAGTTCATGTATGGACTCAGGACTCAGTAGCATGAAGGAGACAGTTCGGTTAAAAACAGTTCTTTCTTTCCTTGGTCAGGCTACTGTGAAGCGGACAGTTTGTTTTACCAGGCACTTCCCACTAGGATAGTCTGCCTTGCCATAGGCCAAACCCATTGGAAGCAGCCACCCCTGGGCTGTGAACTCTGAAACAGTGGGCCGAGATAAAAACTTCTATTCCTTATCACTTGATTAACTCAGGTATTTTGTCCCAGCAATGATAATCTAATGTGGAGCAGTGGAGCTAATGCTGGAGTGTTCCTGATAGTACATGGCTCACAGGCCTTTGCAATGTGTTTGTGGGAAGCATGTGGAGAAGTGTGGAGATGCTGGCTGCTGGAGAATCTGGAGCTTAATGGACATTGTGATAGAGACTTGACCAGAGTGATGACAAAGTTTGGATGGGCCTGAGGATTCTGATAGGAGGTTTCCTAGTGTAATACACCCTGAAAGCACACACACACACACACACACACACACACACACACACACACTTTCTCTCTTTCTGTCTCTCTCTCTCTGTCTCTCTCACACATACACTCTCTCTCACATATACTCTCTCACACTCTTTCCCTCTCTCTTTCACATACACACACACTCTCTCACACACACATTCTCTCTGTCTGTCCGTCTCTCTCTGTCTCTCTCTGTTTCTGTCTCTCTCTCACACACACACACACTCTCCCACACTCACACTCTCTCTGTCTGCCTCTCTCTGTCTCTCTCTGTTTCTGTCTCTCTCCCACACACATACTCCCACACACACACTCTCTCTGTCTGTCTTTGTCTCTCTCTCTCTCTCTCTCTCTCTCTCTCTCTCTCTCTCTCCCCCCCCCTCTCTCCCCCCTCTCCCTCTCTCCACAGACAGTGGTTGGCAGGATGTATAGAAAACATGACCTGAGTCCATGTTATGTGCAAGGCTCACTTTGGTGAGCAAAGGTCCAAAGGTGGAACAGACATGTGTGAGGACCAGGTGCTCTGTGCACACTGTGACCAGAAGGAACAGGGCCGCTGTGCTGACAGAGAGGAAATAGACTGTGAGCCACAGTCAGGTCACAGGACCCAGGGTGCTGTGTCCTTCCTGAACACCAGTGCTTCCCGCGGGCTGGAGCCAGCTGCCAGCGCCAGGCCTTGCACCAGGCTGAGCTGCACAGCGGCTGACACGGCAGTTCAAGATTTGTCTCATGAGTCAGAGAACGCTTGCAGGCACTTAGTAAAGCCAGGTCCAGACACAGAAAACCGCTAAAGGTACAGTATATTTTAAAATATGCTTAGATGCAGAAGAAAGAAAAGAAAATGAGTATAGGCAGTCATAGAAAAAAATAAAGTTTAAAAATAATAAAGTCTTTAAAGAGAGAATAAAGTAACATAAAAACAATAAGCCACATAAAGATGGGAAATACACAGAGTGTCTGAATCCTGTATGGTACTTTGTTGAATTTGAATTTTTTTAAATACTAATGTGCAAAAAAAAAAATAGGTGCTGAGAGACATTGGATTATGGAAACAGCTAAATTACACCAACCTGTATATTTTAAGAATATCTTAACTTCAAAATGGAATTCAGAAAATATGTTGTGTTTGGCAAGAGATTATGACTTTGTTTCCACAGGAAACAAAAAGTTATGGTTCTCTTCAAAATTAATAAAGATCAGCTTTGATCAGGGGACACCTCCTGAAAATCTTGGCTACAGACATGAAAAAAGAAGCCAAGGAAGACTACAGGACAGGTAATGTATATTCTGATCCCTCTACTATGGGAACAGCTCTGAGACTGGATGAGACATGATAAATCTTACTGGCTACAGAGTCCTCATGACTTATTATTACATGCTGTCCTTTCATGTGGCATGGATAGAGGTTTGGTTATTCAGTCCAAATGGACTTAGAACATTGACAAATGTGCTTACCTGCTCAAACATAGAACAAAAATCATTTTAACTGAGTTTTGCATACTGCACATTCCATACGTGTCTTCATGCAGATATATATGTTACCTTTAAAAGTTTATGTGTTTTCAGAAAGGAAGAAAGGACCAATCACCAATGAAGACAAGTAGCCCAGGCGATCCAGCTTCTCAGAATGCCTCTGTTGCAGTTTCCTCACAATTCTGCATCTAGAACAACTTCAAAGTTGCTAGCTGAGACGGTCCAATCTCAGACTATACAGCCAAGACTTGAGATAAGCTCTACACTTTCCCACCACACAGAGACTAAACAAAAAATAATACAACTAGCTCTCCTAGGACTTGACCATTATCTCAATTTTCTCAGGGTCTCCTAAAGTTCCTATTGCCCCCAGACAACAGGAAGCAGTCTAGAGAAAATACGCCCACATTCCCAAGAGGTAGGATGGGTGGCTTTTGGTCATTCAGTGGGTTATGGATGTTTATCATCATTAAGGGGGCTTGGTTACAAGTTGTTATTGGCCATGGTCAGGAAAAAAGGTGAACATAGGAGATTTGATTCAGAGATCGCTTTCTGAAAAGAAAAAAGGGTAGATATGGTATAGAAATGATGGGATTAAAGGGTGGATTGTTGAGTCTACTTTTGACAACCACTAGTCTCAAATATTTTACATTGGTATGGATTTTTGTATATTAATGTAAACTTAAGGTTATTTTTGTTACACTGTATATATGTTTCTGCTCTTGTTTAAGGTATTGTACATATACACCTCATTTAACAGTGCAATGTAAATTTCTAGTCCTTAAAAGCTATTTAGGATAATAAAGAAATACAAGTGAGTAGTTCATCATCTACAACAATCAAACTTATAGTCATGTTTGGTATGTTTTCAAGGTCAAAGAGAGATATATTTTAAGTAGATAAATGGTCTTCAAACACTTCAAAGATCTACATACTATGGCATTTAACATGTTTTAATAGTATATGGCTTTTCATGACAGTGAAATATATCTGCTCTTGGCTGTAGCTAGAGTTTTCCTGCCTGGCCCACAGTCAGGACAAATCTCTGCCACCCGCCAGTCCCACAGCCGCTCAGACCCAACCAAGTAAACACAGAGACTTATATTGTTTACAAACTGTATGGCTGTGGCAGGCTTCTTGCTAACTGTCCTTATATCTTAAATTAATCCATTTCTATAAATCTATACCTTGCCACATGGCTTGTGGCTTACCGGCATCTTCACATGCTGTTTGTCATAGTGGCGGCTGGCAGTGTCTCCTCAGCCTTCCACTTCCCAGAATTCTCTCCTCCTTGTCCCGCCTATATTTCTTCCTGCCTGACCACTGGCCAATCAGTGTTTTATTTATTGACCAATAAGCAACATGGTTGACATACAGACCATCCCACAACACTTGGCAGCACCAATTTACTTCAAAAAAGGATGATGGGCGTCAAAGAACCCCCATATGGAGTTTGCTTTTATTGTGGCAAAGTTAGCCACTGGGCAAGAAACTGCCCTTGCCTGGACTGCTGACAATATGCTGTCCAAACAAGCAGGACACAAAAGAAGGTAACTGCCAAACTTTGCCTAGACAAGGTAGGACAGTCCTTCAAAATCCCTGCTTCACAGAAAAGTCTGTCAGATATTCTAGGCCTGTAGGCTGAAGATAGGTGCCCCAAGATTGCAGAGGAACCTTTAGTGACTAGCCAGACACCCAGCTGTTTCTGTCATTTCTATAGTTTTAGAAGTTGTTTGCTCTTCACTTCCTGTTTACTCAGGTAATATTATATCCTTCTTGGGTCTCTGATGGAGTTGACGACCAGATAGTTATAGTCACTGCTTTCCTTGTTACCAAATTCAAAAAAGAAACTTACATAAGAGGTATAAAGTATACAAGGTTGAGAGATATAAAAGCTTAAATTGTTCACCTAAGAAAATGTCTTGAGGTCTTAAGAGATAGTTTTAGGATGGTAATACAAGTTATAATAGAAAATGGTTCAGATATAATATAAAACTTCAAATTCTTTAAGACAAGATAGATAGTATTTTCTCTGAATATGCCAAATACAAATGGACTGAACATTGTGAATGTACTTCTTACCTGATAATTGTTCTTATTGTATATAGTTTTACTATGTTAGAGTTTAAACCTTCTCTTTTTATTTAGACAAAAAGAGGGAAATGTTGTGGGTTATTTGTACACTGTGTGAAGATATATTGCTGTGATTGATTTAATAAAGAGCTGGATGGCTAATAGCTAGGCAGGAGGTATAGTCAGGACTTTCAGGCAGAGAGAGGAAGTAGGAGGAGATAATCAAGGTGCAGAGGAGACACCAAATATGTTGTTATTTGTGAGATGGCAGCCCAAAGAAAAATCTGTCTACATAGCAGAACAGGAAGGAGATGAGGACAAAAATCAGGGCAGGCAGGAGAAGCTAGGATGCTTACTCGGGGTCTTCAAATCAGCTGGACTCGTCCTTCTTCCTGCTCTTCTGGGAGTCTGGACAGACTTCTCCAGATCACCAGACTGACTCCCCCCCCCCCCCCCCCGTGGGAGCAAAGCCTCACCCCCACTCCATACACACCTGCAAACACAGCTCTCTTCCTCAGGCCTAGAGAGGAGTGCTGGGGACAGACATGCCTAGTGAGCTGTTCTGGTGAGGGTGCACTTCTCTGCTACCATTCAGGTTCACGGAGAATACACTGTGGACCTGCAGACAGAAGAGGAAGGCCTGACAAGCTCCAGTCAGCATTTCAACTGGGTGGGATTGTCAAGGAACCAAGACACTCCACAGCATCACCCAATGGGTCAACAGACAGCATATGTTCTCTTGACTCTTTTTGGTATGAGTATATATGCATGTGTGTATAGCATATATGTGTGTAGAGTGAGGTATGTGTACATATGTGTATGTCCATGTGTGATGTGTAGTTATGTATGTGATATATGTGTATGGTGTGCATGTGTGTACATGTATGCCTGACTTGATGTGTGGATTTATGAGTGCTGTATGAATGTGGTGTATGTATGGTATACGTATATGTTTGTGTATTTTGTGTGTTTTTATTTGCTCAGAAACATGTGGTGGGGTCCTTCAGTTCTCACACTAGCTACAGACAGGAAATGGGCAGCCCTGGGAGTCTAAGCATCCAGACACACAGGGATGGGCCTGCAAAATGAAGAGAGTCTGGCCAGAAACACCCTTAGAGCTCCTAATGAAGAACATTCCCATTCCAAAGGCAGCAAGAGCAAAACAAAAGAAAACTAGAAAACACACTGCCTTTCACCACATGAGAATTCTCCCACGGCGAGGCCCCTGAACCCCCAGATCTGTAAGTCCCCGCAGTCTGCGCTGGAGGCAGCTTCACTCCCCTGCTGAAAGCTGGGGCATCCAGTGTTCTCACTACCTGTAACCTGTCCTCTGCCGGAACTGCCCACAACTGCATCTCAATTGCCAAACCTGTGGACCAACCCACAAAAGCCAAGGAAATGTGAAGCTTCTTCCCCTCCACCTCACCCAGCTGTAATCTCCGCCTTTGCATGAGAATTAGGGTGGAAAGAGAGCCCGGTGGAAGACTTTGGTGAGGAGGCATGGGTGCTAGCAAACTGCTCTGCAGGTGGTGGACTGTCCCCATGAGCATGTCTTCACCCTGATGCACAGTGATGTGGAAAGGGCTCCACAGCTGTGAGAAGGCAAGCATCTGGGATGAGAGATTATCTTGGGGTGGGTGGGGCAACAGGATCACAAGCATCCAAATAATAAGAACAAGAGGGTCACACAGAAGTAAAGAATGCGGACTGGGGTGTGGCTCCGTGGCACATCTCTGCTGTGATAAAATGCCTGGGAAAATCCACCGAAGGAAGGAAGGGTTTGTTTTGCCTGCCTCGCAGTTTGAGGGGACACATACAGTCCATCACGGTGAGAAGGCGGGGTGGCAGGAGCATAAAGTGGTAGATCAGATTGTGACTGTGGTCACAAAGCAGAGGGGGCAGAGTGCTGGTGCTCTTCTCTTTTGCTTCCCCTTCCCCTTCAGTGTGGGACCCCAGACCACAGAGTGCTGCATTCATTCGGGGCGGCATTCATTGGGGTGGGGGTGGGGTGGCGGCATGGGTCTTTCCTCATCAGTTAAGCCTCTCTAGAGACAACCCACAGACATGCCCGGAAGTGTGTCTCTCATTGGTCCTATATACAGTCAGTTGACCGTCCCATTTTCTATGGTCAATAGAGAACAGGAAAAAGAGGAGAGAAAAGAGGAGGGAGGGAGGGAGGGAGGGAGGGAGGAAGAGAGAGAGAGAGAGAGAGAGAGAGAGAGAGAGAGAGAGAGAGAGAGAGAGGGCATGATAAAGCAAGAAGAGAAAGTGATGTTAGGAAAGTCCACAAGTTCAAAGCTTCCGAGAGCTTCTAGAAGCCCTCTTGTAGGAATGCAGTCCTGTTGACTTGATTTCAGATTTCCAAACTGTAAAACTATAAATTTATGTTGTTTCAAACAACTAAATTTGTGGTGATTTTTAAGTAACAGATGAAAGGCTTTGAATGAGGGGAGGGGAGCTTAAGAGGGATGTTGAAATGGGTCACTGGGGAGCAAGGAATTTTTTATGGAAGTTATTAAAGCCATGGACAGGCCGAGAGGCAAGAGCAAGTGGGACTCCAAGGGTCTTTCAGGACCCTGCACCGGAGACAGACAGCGTGCTGGGGGCTGTGAAGAGAGGAAATTAGTGTCTACACAGATGAAACTGGGTGTGTCTTCACATGTTTTCTGCAGCCAGACTGTCGATTCCTAGGGCAGGAGGCAGGGGAGGTGCCATACAGGATGTATGGCTGCTAATATGATGGAAACTGACTTCCCAGGTGAGACATCCAGGCATTGGGATGTCTGTTAGCTAGGGACTCAGAGACAGGACTCCGCAGGATGCCTGTCAGTGTCTGTGAAGGAGAGAGGTGGCTGCTGCAGATATTGTGACCAGAGCAGCAGCTAGAGTCTGACATTACCTTCTTAGAATAGGAACAAGAAACTGATACAGTTGCCGATTATTCCAGAGACTCCGCAGCTGCTCAACTAAAGTTAACACTGGAATGTTTCCCTCAGTGTCTTCTGAGAAAAACCTTCTTCCTTTTTCACATTGGCAAGTCCACCTGGTGGCTGTGAGCAGCCAGCCAGGTGGTGCCTGCTCAGGAAAGTCCTCCAAGGGGCAGCTGGCTTTTCATAGGGAGTGCCCCCACAATTAGAGCTGTGCTGATGTTCTAGAAGGGTGTGCGCTTCCAGGGGTGGGTGTGTCTGCCGTCATCAGTCCCATCACATTAGCACATCTGGCCACTCCCTTGAGAAGCTAGCCCTGCTAACACCAAGTCTTTGTTCTTCAACATCAAAATCCTGTTAGCTGTTACCTGAAGTTATTTACCTCCCGGGAAACACCAACCACTGAGAAAATGGCCAGTTACTGTTGGGTTTTAGATGGTGGTGGTGGCGGTGGGGGGTGTTCAAAAGGGACACTGAGAGATTACTGGGGACTAAGGAGTTTATTAGAAGAGTTAATAATGCCATGGACAGACAGAGAGGCAACAGCATGAAAGGGTCTCTGCAGAGATAAATCAGAGTTCACACAGCAGGAGAGGAAGTCTCCTCTGAGCCCTCTGAGGACAGGGAAGGTTTTATAGCCAGAGTCGGCAGCAAGTTTTCTGATTCCCGGGCTGGAGGCAGGGAAGGGGGTGGGAGCAGAGAGTGAATAGAATCAATATCCTTTTTGATGTTAACTCACTTCCCAGGTGAGAGATCCCCAGTCCTGGGGTCTTCTGTTAGCTCAGGACTCAGAGAGGGACTGGGTCGGTGCCTGTCTGCTTCCTTGAAAGGGGAGAGAAAGCTGCTGCAGACAGCTGCGGCCTGAGCTGCAGCCAAATGCTAACATCACATTCTTACAATTGTTCTGCTGCAGGGTGCCTTTCCTGTGAACTCCTAGAGAAAGCGAATTCCAGATTTCTTTATCAGCAGTGAGAGACCCCTGGGACTTACTGCCTCCCCAAGTATCCACTGAAGAGAGGGATTTGGCAAAGCCCCTGTCCACCTATGAAAATTGCTGTCTTCTACGAGGACAGGGACATGGGCAATGTCCTGTGGCTAGTGATGTCTGCAAACCCATTGCAAAATGACTACTCTCTGCAAAAGGCAGTCTAGGCAGGCAGTTCCTGCAGGTCTCCAAACCGTGCCTTATCTACATGGCAACTTGTTTGTATAGTAGATTCAAGTCTCCAGTTCCTGAATCTAGGAGTTTCTTAAATGCTGTTTTGTTTCATTAAAGATCTTAACTGGGTTCTTTACAATTCTAGAACCAAGCAATGATTTATTCCACGAAGGAGAATGGGTTCTTAAAGTCTATTTTTAATTACTTAAACAATAATTCCTTTATGAATGGATTGGTTTTCAGGGTTAACAGCGTTCAAATCTAACAGGCAGAGGCCCTATTAACCCATTGCCCTACACTTAAAGATGAAGCCTTTGTAAAGATTTCCTCAGAGTTTCAAGAACTTTCTCTCAGGCTGAGTAATTGGTTCTGATTGGAATTCTGACTGGAGTGTCCCCTAAGTCTGCCTTAGAGGGCAGAGAGAAGAAACTCGTTTGAGTCAGTTTTGCGGGCAAGTCCCCTCTTTCCAGTCCATCTCCCCTGAGTGTGTACATGGCCCCTGGCTCTCGGCTGCACTAAAGGAAGCCTTCTGGCTGACTCCCATCTCCTGGAGAGGTTGAAATCAGCCCAGGACAGGCAGCCTGCTGTGGAGATCGGCTCTTGAGTAATAGGAAGCTGCAGAATCAATGGAATCAAGCCTCATGCTGATTTCATCTTTGAAGAAAATCATATGCAGCTTTCAAAAATCAAGATAATTTTCTTCTGGAAATATCTGACTTTTGTGTGGCTTTTGCAACAGTGTTTGTTTTAAACTCAAGATCAGGCCAGAGAAAGAAATGCAATTTTTATGATTATCGGAAAAAGCCCACAGAAAGGATGCATTTGAAGGGAATCGGGTGTCGGAATAACTGGAGTTTGCCATTGGGTCACGTCTTGTCCTTCCCATCTTTCTTCAGCATTTCGGTTTCTTTACTATTGCTGGGACAAAAATACTCTGACGAACGCCACTTAGGGGGAAAGGGTTCATTTCCGCTCACAGTTCTAGGTATTGGTCCCTCACTGCAGAGTAGTCACAGAGGCAGGGCCAGAGGGTCAGGTCACATTGCAACCACAGTCAAGGCAGAGCTCCTCTGTGATGAGACAGGAATCCCAGGAGACGGCAGATGACTTTTCTCAGCCTTGTGGGTTAGCACGGGAAGGAATGTCTGTAGAGACGGCCTGTCTCCCTCGGGCAAAGAGTTCCAGGAAGGAGAGAGTGCAGGGGAGAAACACGGGCTTTGTTGCAATAACTCCCTTATTCCCAAGCCCCTCACCCCACTCCTATAAAGATCCACAGCCAGGGTTTACCCCTGGCAGACCCCTCAATTTTCCCTGGGAGAGAAGCTGCCTCTCGCTGTGTGAGCTGATAAACACAGTCCCATCTGTTGAAGCTCAGACTCCTGTCTCTTGCAGCCTTCTTTCTCTTCATGGTGCCTCAGAAATTTAACAGTCAAGAAGCAGCAGCAGCAGCAGCAGCAGCAGCAGCCTCAGCAGCAGCAGCAGCAAACAAGGGATGCATGCTTGCTGGTGCATAGTCTGCTTGCTCTCTCTACTTTTGTACAGTCCAGGATACTCTGGCCAGGTAACGATGCCATTCAGAACGGAGGTCTTCCCACCTCCATTAATCAAGATAATCCCCTGTAGACCTGCTCAGAGGCCCATCTCCCAAACGATTCCATATTCTGTCAAGTTGAAAAACAACAACAACAAAAACCCCACAGGGAATGATGTTCAATGGACCATGAGTGAATGAATGAGTGAATGAGTGAGTGAGTGAGTGAGTGAGTGAGTGAGTGAGTGAGTGAGTGTGTGTGTGTGTGTGTGTGGGCGAGTACACACATGCATACTGGAGAACAGTTCAGAAGTCCCAGCAAACATCACACAGGACCAGGTAAGACAAACCAGGAGACTAACAAGTCAGATTCCAAGACCTTGTGAATTTAACCCAGGTCAGACTTTGGGGAGGGAGCAGTCATAGGGGTCACACAAATGTGAAGACAGAGTGGGGGAGGGGCGAGGATGGGGGTGGAGCCCCCACAGCTGAGCGGGACCCACATGAGGAGTCTGGATACAGTGGCCCAGCCACATCGAGGAGTGTGCCGTCCAAGACTCACTCTTGCTTCATCTGTTTTAAATGTGGAATAAGGTAATTTTAATTTTTTTTGTGGGTGTGACATTTTTCCTCAACAGACTGGATCTTAAATTTAGATGTGGGTGTTGAGTAACCCCGGGAGTAAGCGTCTGCGTTGTCTGAGATCTGAAATAACCAGGACCCACTGAAGCGGAACAAGGCCTTTATTGTCTGCTGGGGACATAACATTGTCAATGGGACAGTCACAAGTGCATCTAGGGAAGGGTAAAAGAAAGCCTCGAGATAGATTCAGATCCTTAGAGAATGTACACACCCAAAGTAAAAGAGCACCCGGCGTCAGGACCCTGGGCTTGAGAAGGCTTTCTCTAATGGGGGCTGATGACATAACCCATGGGAAAAAGGAAGACACCTGTCGGCAGTGATCTGAGCAGCAGCCATACTGACGGGAGATGTTTAACAGTTCATAATAACAGCTTACCGGGGGCATGGGGCTGGTGCTGCACTGTGCCCTTCAGACGGGCCCAGGATCTCCTCAAGAGAGACAAGTAGGGACCTGTTCTAATATGGAGCCCTGAGGAGGGGAAGGTCTGGAAATTAAACAAGAGAGCTGGGGCTGTTATTTAATAATAATAATAATTATCCTCATTATTATAACAGCTTTCGTTTGTGTATTCAATGGGCTGGGTGCTTTCCCATGCACTTATGTACTTCGTTTTTAGAATAACCTGCAATATAGGTTAAATTTTTCACTTGCGTTGCTTAATTAGTTAATTCTTTGGCTGAGTCTGTCTCTGTCTCACACACACATGCACACACACACACGCACACGCACACGCACACGCACACAATACAATTAGCATGAGGAGCAGCATGTGTGCAGACTGCTCACACCAGCCCAGCCCCGAGGAGAGCATGGTGCTGATGTAAGGGCAGCCGGCCCTGCTGGCTTTCTGCTCTGTGCTCAGCGGAGCTTCCTTCATCTCCACACGGCATTGCCACATCCTTTGGAGATAAGTGCGCACCCGCGCACACACAGTGGCTGCGCCGTCTTAGTGACTGCATAGAATCCCCTTCTATAAATGAGCTGCAATTTATTCAGTCGGACCCCTTTAAGGAACGTTTGGATGGCTGCCAGTTCTCTGCTTTTAAACCCCGTTTGTGCAAGGGATACCATGATTTCACAAATGGCCAACGGCCCAGACTCAGCCTCTCAAAGCCCATCCCTGCAGATCCCTGAACCACCTCACGGGGCTTTCTTTCCCAGCTCCAATCCTAAGCAAGGCCTTATCTTCTCCCCACAGATGCCAACGAAAGCAGAACAAACTGGAATCCAGCTCTCTTCTGTTAGACCACACATTAAAATTACTGCAGACAGTAAAGCGGTGTGCCCCCTTTTCACTGATTTTTAACAATGGGATTTTCATGTGACAGAGTTATTATTTTATAATATAGTAAATATCTTTTAGATTTTTCATTTTAGCAAGGCTGAGAGATAACTTACCCAGGAAAGTGATTGCCTTGCAAGTATGAGGATCTGAGTAACTCCTTTTTTTAAAAAAAATTTTTTATTTTATAATTAATTTAATTTTACATATCAGCCATGGATTCCTGAGTAACTCTTAATACTTATGTTAAGAAAACAAAACAGTCTGGCAGTGACACACGCCTTTAATCCCAGCACCAGGAGGCAGAGGCAAGCAAATTCTCTGTGAATTTGAGGCCAGCCTGGTCTACAGGGCGAGTTCCAGGACAGCCAGGACTACACAGAGAAACCTTGTCTTAAAAAACAAACAAACAAATAAAAAACACCCCCAACGAAACAAATGAAAAACAAAAACGACAAAAAACCCCAAACAAAAACCAGACCAAGTGTGGTGGCACATACTCATCATCTCAGGACTGGTGAGATGGACCCGGGCAGATCCCAGGGGCTCATCGGCCAGCCAACCTAACATGCTGGCAAGCTCTTAGAGATAGAGGACCTATCTCAACAAGGAAAGGTGGACAGAGCCAGAAGAAAAACACCTGAGGTTGACCTCTGACCTCCACAAGCACACATACACACACACCCTGACACATGGAAAAGCCCTAATTTTAACTTTGGGCATTGTGAATATCCGTGGAACCCACATCATCGAAAGCTTTTGAGGGTGAAATGATTCTTATAATGTGAAGTGGTCTTGAACCCAAACGTTTGAAAATTGCTACCACCATTGATAATTCCAGGAGTGGAACTGGGCCTTGGAAGATTACAGGCTTTTATACATGGTACTGAGGATTTCATCCACTTATATCCCACCAACTGGGTGTAAGATGCCATCTTCCCTTCATCTGGAAAACAGCCATGTGAAACCTTTCCTTCTGTGCCTGCCTGGTTGCTGAGAATGCTTTATTGTAGTTTCATTTTGCATCTCTTCCATGGCACACACATGTAACACGCACAGGCCACACGAGTCCACCCACACCACTGACCACACACACACACACACACACACACACACACAGTTTGGAGTCCATGGTTGTGTGTGCAGGCTCAAGGTCTTTGCCATTTTCTTTCTAGATAATGTGCTGGCTTCCTGATGTTTACGTGTTCTCTACACGTCAGCCTTGGTGAATTCTCTGCACTCTTCCCACACTGGGTCTTTCCTGGGCTTCCCATTTTGTTCTGATGGTTTTCAACAGCTGCATGAGGAAGACCCTGCTGGCCATTTGAGTTACTAATTGAGCTGACTGGCCACTTGGCCAACAGTCCTGTGTCCTGGTGGGGTGTTTAACAGGGTCTAATATCGAGTGAAAGTTCTGGTTTGCAGCCAAGGTTGAGCTAGAGACGGAAGTTTCTCTGAGATGCCGTGGCGGTGTCTCCAAACAACCCGGTCCAAGAGCGGAGTGAGTGCCAAGACCCACCCGCAGGTCCACGTGTGGAGGGTCTGGGGTATACTTTAGGGGCTTTTCTGTATGTGAGATCAGGTGATCTGAAAGGAACTTTCCCTTTTCTTCTCTAGATACGCTTCATTTTTCTACATCCTGAACTTCCTAGGACCTCCTAAGTGAGACTGCACCTGCAAGCACTGGGTTTCTCCGAAAATCAAAGGTAGGATACGGGTTCTGGGTACAAGCTTGAGAGTCTTGCACTGTGGGTGAGAAATGAGAGCAGGAAAGACCACGAAGCTTGCCCGAGGTGACAGAGATCATTCTGGAGCCAACATCTTGATCTAAATCCTTACTGCCGCATCTGATGGCTGACTTAACAGTGTCAATCACTCCCGTTTCAGCCACAGATGCTTCTTATTCTGCTCCCTGTCACTAAAAGACAAACGCAATCCTTTTCAAGGGTCAGAGGGCACCAGCAGTTCCTCACAAGGCACTGTCTGTGCTGGTTTATCATGGGAAATGACATCGGACGGACGGCTAAAAAGAGGACCACCGCAGCGACCCAGGCTCTCCATTCACCAAGTAGCTTCTCTGTTTCCTCCTCGCACTTAGCATCCCTAACGTGAGAGTGTGTTGAACAATCTACCGCAATGTACCTAACCTGATGTCGGGACCTGGTTTTGCCAGCACCTGTGAAAACAAATGTAATGATGAAATTAAGAGTGAGCTCAGTGGTGCTTCGGCGCTGGCCCCTATTCCAATAACGTAAAGATCAGCCCAACCCTGTGCCCCTTCCCCCACCCCCCCACATATGTGATACACGCCACATGTTTAGTGTATCCAAGGAAAGAGGACGCTGCTTTCAGATGACGTCGTCTTATCTCCCCAAAGCCCCCAAACTACATTCTAAACAAACAAGACCCCCAAATCAGCCAATGGGCAGCCTCTAAAAATCAACTTGCTCTATCCATTGTCCACTTCCGTCTGAGGACGCAGTGTGGCCAGCTGCTCTGCCGCCTTGACTGCCCCCCCCCCCCCGTGGTGGACTCTGCCTTGAGCTATGAGCTAAAATAAACCCTTTCACCCTTAAGTATTTTTGTCAGAGTATTTTAATCGTTAAAACAGAAAAAGAAACCCAGACAGGCACCCTTCCTTCCCCACACACCTATTCACGGAGTGGAGGAACCAATATTAATACTAAATTCCAGGTAGGAGGAATTGTGTCTGGAGGGATGCTGTACAGTGGGTGGTGACGGGTCATGAAAATGTGCTGAATGTTTAAAAAAAGCAACAAGGAAGGAATTCCAAGTTTCTGTTTGTTTTATGTACATGAATGTTTTCCCTGCCCGTATTTCTGTGCATTGTCTTTGGGCCTGGTGCCTGAAGAGGCCGGAAGAGGGTGTTGGATCCCTTGGATCTGGAGTTACAGATGCTTGTGGGCTGCCAAGTGAGTTCTGGGAACTGAATCCAGGCCTAATTCAAGACCCTCACACTGCGCTTACTGCTGAGCCATCTCTCCAGCCCTGTAAGGAAGGATTTTTAAACTTTTTGATACAAAGAAATGGTAAACAGCTAAGTGTGGTGGCTCACACCTATACCCTCAGAACTTAGCATGCTAACTTAGGAGAACTGCCAGGTATCTGAAGCCGGTTTGAGTGACATAGTGAGTTCTAGGCCATGCTGGGCTATAGAGTGAGACCCTGTCTCAAAGACAAAGCAACCAAACAAAAGGAATGTTAATTATTTGTGGAGGTCAATATGCTTAGAATGACTTTTTATTTTATTTTTTATTTTTTAGTTTTTCGAGACAGGGTTTCTCTGTGTAGTTTTGGTGGCTGTCCAGAAGAAGAAGAAGAAGAAGAAGAAGAAAAAGAAGAAGAAGAAGAAGAAGAAGAAGAGGAGGAGGAGGAGGAGGAGGAGGAGGAAGGAGAAGAGGAAGGAGAAGAAGAAGAAGAGGTGGAAATGCACATGGGACTGACCCGTGGGGATGAAGATTCCCCCAGTCTCAGAATGTGGCCCTGTTGCTACCACCAGTCCAGCCTTGTGGCTCTAGAGCTCTGGGAGGGTGGATCTCAGCTGCCCTAAGCCCCCTGGGATGGTCTTTGTGGCAGCCTAGGAAGCTGATTCAGGGCTAGCGTTGGATGTGGCGCTTCAGCACTTTCTTAATAAAATTACAGGTAGGCTTGACTTTTCTCATGACAGGGATTTCTTGGTAGCAGTGGCTCCAGGAAGGTGCACTAAGGCTTCCTGGGAGGAGACACCAGATCATGTTTCTTCAAGAGCATGCTCAGAGGAACATGCAACAAGGTCCCCCAGAGAGGAGGGGCCAGGCACACACCTCCTGACCCTGCTCTCCCAGCTGAGAGGTCAAGCCGGCAGTGAGAAAGACAAACTGGTCCTGTTGTGGGATCTCTCCTTCCCTTTGTGGTTGGCGCTGTATATAAACATTGTATGTGTAAGCCCTGGAGTCAGGGCTGAGAGGTGACCGGTGGAGGGGAGGCTCCTTGGTCATGGAGGCCGTCCTTTCTCACTGTGAAGTACTCTTCCTCAGGTGGCAAGACAGTGAGATGGCTGTTGGCTTGACTGTCCACTGGGAATTCCAGACAGATGATGGAAAAACACTTCAACATACTGAAGTATGCACCAAATACTACACGGGTCGATTTATACTAAAAGTGTATTAGTTATAAATTTGAAATTCAAATTTGACTGAGCAGAGCTGCAGAGATGGCTTAGTGGTTAAGAATTCCTCTGTTCTTTCAGAGGACCGGAGTTTGGTTCTTAGCATCCAAGTTGCACAGCTCACAACAACCTGTAACTCCAGCTCCAAGGGATCTAATATCCTCTTTCTGGCCTTTATGGGCATATACACACACTGCACACATACACATGTGTACACACACACACACACACACACACACACACACACACACGAATGCAGAGTTTTTGTTTTTGATAAATTTAGCTACCTTATCTAATTTTCACTTTCATTTTCTGAGGGGAAAATTCTAGTATGCAGAAATCACGTGTGGGATTTCATTGAGATGTTTCACTGTTTTGATTAGGTTTGAATTTAACTTCTGTGAGCCTTGATTTTCAATAACTGAAGGAGTGGAGACGAAGCTCCAAGACACAGCACAGGACTGAGGTGAGCCTAAGGAGGCCCTAGTGCACTGAGCTCTGGGGACCTTCCTTCCATAGCCCCAGGCCTTTGTCCTGGTGTGTCATCAGAAACCTGTGGGCTTGAGGCTTTGGACTGGCCCACAGCTCACCATGTGGTCACCAGCACCATCTCTCCATGCCAAGATCAAAACCCCAGGAGAGGAAGAAGCCCTGCCCTGCCAGCCCCAGGGCCCAGGCCCAGGTCCTGTTCCAGTTTACTCTGACAAATGTGCCCTTCCTACTAGCTGCCCTGTGCCACATCACTATTCCTTCAAGACACACCAGACAACGCCGAGCATTGGGACTTGTAGAAATGCTGAGGTATGTGCCTTCACACACAGAAGTTCCGGACATTCCCCCTGGTAAAACCCTGGACCGCAGGGACCACAAGGTCCTCCAGGGCTGTGGGACTACACCAGACACACTGTGCCTCACTGTCCCTGGAACTCATGCTCTATGGTAGAAGGGAAAATAAAGTTAGCAAAATAGTGTGTTAATAGGACATTTGGTAGGGCTTCTCCTTCAGGCCACACTCCTGTCCCCTGGCCTGCTGCGGCCGCCTCACCCCTGCTGAGCTGGCCTCACCCCTGCTGTGCTGGCGCCTCTGAGGAAGAGAGCTGTGTGCTTGCTGACAGATCCATCCATCTCCATCAGATGGGTGACCGAGGGTGGGAGGCCATCCCGTCAGATGCATGGGATCTGCAGAGTGTCACGATGGCCAGAGAGTGCCTAGCCTTCTGCACTGTCAGGCCCCCCAGGCCAGAAACAGCAAGCTTACCAGAGATAAGTGACGTCTCCCGACCTTGGGGCCATTTCTAATCTGAGGCGCTGAGTCCAAGCCATCAAAAGGAAAGGTCAGGAGCATATTTTAAAACGCTGGACAGTTGGCGTCGTTAATGATGCCCTGGAAACTGTAGATTGAGAAGCTCCAGCTCCTCCATTTGTTCATCTCCAGGGCTATTGCTGGGTCCACCACATGTCTTCAGAATGCTGATTGAGCCAGACTGAAGTTTTGAGATTATGATGTAACTTTGAGTCCTGGGTGCAGAGTTGCTTTCAGTTTGATGGTAAACTGGGAGTGGTTAGTGAATTTTCACTGCTTAGGTAGTGTGTGCAACATGAAGGATGCCTTCTTATTAACCATGCCTGGGGTATTCATGAGGAATCCGAGGGCTTTTAATCCTCCAATTTATTACATGAATCACATGAGAGCGTAAGTCATAAGGGTTCCTGTAATTGTCTTTAATCCACAACTCTCTCTTCCCAGAAGTGATTTATTTCTAAATTAAAGTAGATTTAAAGACTCTGTCTCTTCAATCACAGCTCAGTAAATGTGCCCCAAATGTAGACCCCTGCCAAGTTCATCTCGTGAGCCTTTCAAAAGCTTCGGAATTCACTTCTTCATGTTAGCCTCAGATAATCCCAGACTGGCCCGTCAGGTGACAGCCATCACGAGGCAAGTGCACTGTTTGGGAACAAAATCATTAACGTCCAGTTTAGCAGCCTTCGTTAACAGAAATGGGATAAAAACTTGGGTAACCAAAATCAATACATTTTTAGAATTCCCTTTCACATAGTTCAACACAGTCAAGAAACTGCCTAACCTAGATCGTCTAAGTTCAGAGTTTCTATGTCACATGCAGGAAGATGTTATTTAGAAAAAAAAAACACTAATTACTTATGGATTTGGTTCTTACGTCAAAAACACTCTAAACCTTGAAGGTATTGAACTGGAGGCGGCCTTGGGCTCAGTGGAGGCAGGCCAGCAGGTGACATCCCCAGTTTCTGCAGGATGGAGACTAAACTCTGGTACTATGGACTTGAAAAATATCATTTAAAGATAGAGCACAGCCAGCCTGATGGCACAGGCCTGTGGCTATTTCAGGAAGTTGAAGAAGGGTGACCAAAAGACGTACCTGAAGAACAGAGTGCGTTTAAGGCCAGCCTAGGTAACTTAGCAGACTCTGTCTCAAAAAAAAAAAAAAAAAAAGAAAAAAAAAAAAAAAGGAAAGAAAACTGTAAAGGGAGAAGGGGTACAGTGTAGTTGTGGAGTATTTGTGTGGCCTCTGTGCAGCCCTCAGGTCAATCTCCAGTTTTCCAAAACACAAAACAAAAATAACGAACAAGCATAAAACCCAGCCAACGCTAAACAGCATCGCAGCTAGACTCACCCTGATAAGGACAGACAGCTGCAACTCTTTACAAAGATTCACGGAACACAGGCCTCAGGATGGGGCCACCTGTGGACAGGTGGAGAGTTGAGTGAGGAGACCATGAAGTGTGGGCACAAGAGGAGGGATAGATGCCCGGGTGGTAGCTGCCAACTTTGAGGTAAATGAAGTGT
Organism: Peromyscus nudipes; assembly: GCA_902168325.1. NCBI lineage: Eukaryota > Metazoa > Chordata > Mammalia > Rodentia > Cricetidae > Peromyscus > Peromyscus nudipes. The sequence goes on along the minus strand of CABHPH010147758.1, from coordinate 23,153 downwards.
AGGAGTCTCTGGCTCCCACTGTATGACGAACGAAAGAAATATAAGAGGCCAAGGTGGCCAAGGGCCATCAAGGATAGAGACTTGTTCAATTATGTGAACCTGAAATCACTAAAAATGCATGAAACAAACATATAAACAAGAACAAATGGAAGTTTTTTAATGTGGTTTAAATTGGCCTCTCATACTTGAATGACAAAATTTGGCCCAAAGAGGCCTCTGTATATAGTGACCTGCAGTCTATCTTGATATGTAAGCAGGCTGTATCCAAACTAAGTATTGCCATGGTAACCAAGCAACTGAGCCTCAGCCAATCCCAGCAGCCAAACCCTCAGTCAGTCCTAAGTCTGAAGGCTGTTAAATTATACACAAATAAGGCAAAGGGGGACTGAACCAGCCGGTATCCCGTGTGGACACACATGGGCTTGCTGATAACCAGGCTCACTCTAGCTGCTGGAGACAGGACTGAACCCTTCTTGGTCCTGAAATCCTGTCTGTTTCTAGGACATTTTCTTTGTTCAGATAACCATGGCTAAATCTGACCAGTGTCAGGTTTTCTGGTCTGTTTGGGAAGGAGATATTTGATTTTCTCCCTCAAACCCAGGACAGACTGGGAAGCTAAGATGTTCACAGCTTTTCAGAAGGCCACGAGAAATCACTTGAATTTGGGAGAGTCTCACAGGTACTGCTCATGAGAGGCCAACAGGAGAAATGGTGGAAATGGGTTTTCACAGGTGGACAGAGCAGAGAGAGGCACCGTCAGCGCGGCAGGTTGAAATCACTCCCTCAGTCACCCTCAGGGGACACAGAAGTCAGGGCTGAGGAATTAGGAGGTGGGACACTTTCCATAACAGTCCCAGCTCCACAGCTCTGCATTCTGGGAAATGTGTCCTTGGGCAGCAGGCTCACTGTGCCAGCATAATAGCGTGTGCTTACAAAAGCCAAGGTGGCTATGATGTCATTGGGCTCTATAATCCTGGGGACCTCACTGTCCATGCAGCCTCTCAGAGGCTGGGGCATCACTGCGAGCATGTGTGTGTGTGTCCAGTGCCTGCTCTCTCCTGGCCTGCCTAGACCACTGCGGCTTGTACTAAGCCAGTGGATCCCGTGCTGTTTTCCAAGTTTTAAGGCTGAGGAAACACACACACCTAATAAGAAAGTATAAACTAAGCAATATGCTTTGGCTGTCTACTTTTTTTTTAATTAATTAATTAATTTATTTTAGTTTTTTTTATTCTTAGGCTGTCTACATTTTTATTCTGTGTTTTACTCTAGATAGAGTGGAGCCATTTGGCTCCCGTCTGCCATTTCTTTCCTAGTGGTATTTCTTCTACCCCTGTAAAATACTAGTTCCAGGCACACGTGCTGGCATGCCTCCTGGCTTTTTATATGGCGCTGAAGATGAGAAATTGGGTCCTGGGGCTTGCACAGTAAGGTCTGAACCATCTACCCAGTCTGAGAAAAGATTCTGCTGCTTACGTTACCAGCGTATGGCATTTTGCTGCAGCAACTGTAGCAGACTCCCATGCACACCACAGTGGAATTCTCAAGGGCATGGATACATGTGGGCTTGACAGGTCATCACATGAGTTTGGGGCTTGGATCCATGTAGCCCTCCCGCCCCTGTGAGGCACAGCCATCTTTGTTCTTGGGTGTTCGGAGAGGCTGTCCACAGCTGCGGGGAGAGAGTGTCAGGGCCAGGATCTCTGCTCCAGGTCCTCTGGGTTTGCTCCCTGATCTCAGATTTCTTGAGACCCCGAAAGAGGTCTGGTGCTGGAGGTTAGGAGAGGTAAGAAGGGTAAGGTTAGAATGGCTCAGCCTTTGCAGGAATGTTTGTTCTTGTTCTGCTCGGGACCCCTCAGGACTTCCCCACTAAAAGGCAGAATCCAAACCCTGAGACCACACTTAAAAGCCAACGGCTGACAGTCTATGGCCCTGTCCTCCCGAGGGGCTATCTCAACACCCTCTGCATACAGGTCACACTCAAGGACTTGGCCTGTGCTGGTGGGTACCAGCCCATGCTGGGGAGTGGATCTCTTTCCTTAAGCCAGGGTTTAACACCACCTCCCCCGCCACCCACAACACTGTCCTTCCCAGACGCTGGGGTGCTTAGCAATGCAGCCTGCCACCTTGTTTCCCAGATCCTTCTTGACTCCGCCTCCTTTTCAGTCAATGCATCAAACACACTGGGCACATCTGATGCTCAAGCACTGGGGGTCACCATAGCAGGCTTTCTGTCCACAGTTCGCTGACACCCAGATTCACTTGTTTACTGAGAAGACGCCATCTGGCCAAAAGTGATTTTTTTCATCAGCTTCCATGTCTGCTTTGGAAATGTGCTCAATGAAGGATTTTTATCCAATGCCAGCTCTGTCCAGCAGCTCAAAGTTTAACTCCGGTGTGGACTCATACCATTCATGTCTTTCAGTGATGAAATCCTGGTTTTCAGATGCAGTTACGTTGTCTCCAGCTCCTGCTCGGAACTCACAGGACTCAGCCAGATGTATTCCATGAATCATTCGCTGAAACGAAAATTCCCACCCCTAGGCCTCTCCAAGCCACCTTCTCCTCCTTTTGAACTTTACGACATTAGCTCTAACTCCCTATAGAGATAGCCTGCATCCCTTTTAGAACAACTACTTTTGCAATAGGGAACCACATTTTAACGAGATCATCCGACTCTGGACTATGTCCTGCATGCATTGGGACAAGGGAGTTGAAGTCTCCTCATTCCTTTAAGCCTTCTCGGCTGCCACTCCTCACTCTCCACAGAACTTCAGGTTCCCTTTGGCCTGGTAGCTCAGTGGGCAGATGAGGGAAATACAGTTCTAGATTGGGGACATTGATTTGCAATTCCAGTCACTAGTGAGAGACAACAGCGCAGTGGAAAGGCCAAGGTCAGAGCCAGCCCAGCCTCGTGTCTCTGCTCTCAAGTTCCAACTGATCTCGTTCGCTCCGTCTCACAACCTTTCATCTACCTGACAGCCTCCTTGTTACAAGAAACCCACCCTCCCCTATTTAACATGAAAGAAGAAATTAAATTAGGAATTTCAGGTGTCAGTAAATGCTATATTCTAAAGCAAAATGACACAGGACAGTGAAGGAAGTGGCCACCAAGAACCAGTAAGGAGCCACCTCCTCCTGTGGGCCAAGGGTTGGGATGAGCACATTGAACTCAAGGGAGAAGGGTATTGTATGACTTTCCCTAGGGAGATGTGAACAAACTTTACCCCAGATAGGGCACCTGTGACAAAACAGAGAAATGGCTAGTTTAGTGAACCGGTGATCTTGTTGGGGTTCACTCAAAGGCGACTCTCTTACCGAAGCACTGACCCACTATGGATTAGGACTCATGAAGGCTGCATTGTTGGAGCAGGGTCCCCACAGGCAGCTGCAGGTGGAGTCTCCTCTGCCTGGTAATTGTCACTGTCACATAACCTGGGAGACGTGTGGATCTTGTAGTACTGTAGCTCTTGGGGTTTTAACTTGCATTCACTTCCTAGGTCTCTGAAGTCTTCCTCTTCCCTCTAGAAGGGACTGTCTCAGTTGGGAGGAAATAGCTACACAGCATGGGTGGGGCTCAAAGAGAAGCCTGAGAGAGCGATTTGAGTTCCCTGGAGATGGTGGCTGGCAACGTCTCCATAGGATTCTGCCCTGCTCTCAGCTTGTGGTGCTCTTTTGAAGTCTGTGGAGCCTTTAGAAGATAGGGTTTGGCTGATAGAAGTCGGTCATCAAGGCCTTTGACGCTCATGCTCACCATGGTTCCAACCTTCCTCTCTATGCTTCTTGTTTAGACGTGATGTGAACAACTCCCCGCTCCATATTCCTGCTGCCACCGATGGAGCCTCTCCAGCCTCTGAGCCTTACTCCTCCATGATGGACTGCAATCTCTCTGAAACTGCAAACAAACCTTACTCTCTCAAGTGGTTTTGCTCAGATGTTTGGTCACAGCGATGGGGATAGTAACAACCGGAGATCCTATCCAGGAATTATAGGAAGCCGGGTAGACTTGAGCAGCCCCACAGTGATTACAGAAGTGGTGCTTCTCAGTTCACCTATCTCCTCAAGCTGGATGGGAGTAGCAGCCTGTGAGGTTTTGTAGCATTGGCTCTTGGCTGTGTGTGTGTGTGTGTGTGTGTGTGTGTGTGTGTGTGTGTGTGTGTATGTGTGTAGAGGTCCACGCATGTGTAGACACACCCATGAACATGTAAGAACACCATTGCTACCACTCAAATCACAGGGATATGGGTGAGGAAAAAAACAGTGTGTTAGCTGGGGATTGTTGTGGACTCAGGTCACACTCTACCACTGAGGGAGGTCAGGGCAGAAACTCAAGACAGGAATCTGGAGGCAAGAACTAAAGCAGAGACCATGGATCACTGCTTTACTGACTTATTCAGTTGGCTTTCTTACACACCCAGGACCACCTGCCCAGGGTTGACATTGCCTACCCTGAATGGGCTGTGCTTATCCACATCAATCATTAACCAAGAAAATGTGCTGTTGACTTGCCCACAAGTCTACATAAAAAAATGATAAAGGCTTTTTTTTTTTTTTTGAGACAGGGTTTCTGGCTGTCCTGGAACTCACTCTGTAGACAGCATTTTTTTTTTTCCAATTGAGGTTCCTTTCCCCAGATAACTCTAGCTGTGTCGAGTTGACAAAAAACAACCAGGACAGCTCCCTCCCTCCCAAGAAGGCTGTTATCACTGGAGGGTGCTCAGCTCTCAGGGTACCATAACAAAGCACCTCCCAGGACCACACTAAAGGGCATGGTGTCCACAGGACCACACTCTTTCCTTCCAAAGGACATGGTGCCTACAGGGACACACTCCTTCCTTCCAGAGATGCTCAGGAGTCTGCCTGTGCCTCTCCTAGCTGCTGCTGATAAGACCAGAATTCTGTATGTCCTAAATTTAGTCACAAGTCAGAGCAGAGTAAAGAGAGATAAGAAATCATTCAGCTAAGAGCTTTGATAACAAACATAAGCTGCCCCACGTCCTAAAGGAATGTCATCAGCCACAAACAGCCCCGGAAGGAGTCCGTCACAGCGCCATATCCACTTATGGCCTCAGCCGGTCAAGGGGCTCAGGCATTTCTGTTTATGGTCAGTTCACAGCTCACTTGTCCCCAAACTGTTGATGCTTTGTGTTGTCCTGCCCTCCTCACTATAGCCAGTTAGGGTCGATGTAGAAGGTTAGTGCTTCCTGTTGCCAAAATTTTCCTGATGATACACTCTGGCATTTCACAACTGCTACCTCACCCTGAAGTCCCTCATCTCTCATCTTGAGGTCCAGAGACGCCATTGCCAAGAGAGGTCACACTCACCAGGGTTAGGACTTAGATGTGTCTTTAGGGGACACATGATTCAACTGAGTACAGTTGCCTAGGGTTGAGGGGTGATCCATGAGGAGCACCCAGGATGGGGTAGAGAGAGGTCTGCACCTTACCGCTGAGCTCATCCACAGCAGCTATGTCTAAGGCATACAATTGGTGCCTGCTCTCCCAGGCTTCAGTGACCACTGGGCAGCTCAGGGATGCTGAGCTCAGTTGTTTCTGTCCAGTGGGAGTCTTTGCAGACAGGAATTCTTAGCATGCTGCCGACAGAGCCTCCTCTGTCTCTTTTTGGAAGCCCAGCACATGGATTTCTGCAGAACCCCAGAGTTCCTGGATACCCATAAGCCCATGCGGGTCAGACTTCCCAACTGTCCACCTAAGGAGTAAGGCTCACCTTACAATAAGCATGCGGGGTAAACTGCAGGTCGGCGTGGAACAGACTCTGCTGTGTACAACTGGCCCAGGTGGCATTTTCCTGACAACCCCATAGTGATGCTGGCTGTGGAACAGAGCAGAATGTGTGATATTGTCCACCGTGGAGCACCGTTGTGTTTCTAATAGAACGTGAGAACACGCAAGTTTGGATACACCATCTGTTCTGTGAAGTCGGCACTTCTCAGGGCCCTTACGTTACGTTAATGCTCCTTTGTTCTGTGAATATATGTTGACACATGTATGTGCATTTATGTGTACATCTGTGTGATACATATCCTTAGACAAATGTGTGTTGTGCGTGCGTAAACTGTTACGTGAATACGTATGTGCACGTGCATATCTACATATTTGGGCAAGTGTGTGCATATGTATACACTTTTATGCACGCATGTGTACATATATATGGATATGAATGTAAGTGTATAAAGGAATATATGATATGTGTGTACATGTTTGCCTTATAGCTATATGGATGCATGTGTGCATGTGTGTGTATACCTACATAGATGTGTGTGCACATGTGTGGATGCTGTTAATCCCACCAGTCAAAAATAAGACCACTACCACAATCCTGTGCCAAATTTGAAGCAAGATTTAACTAAACACTGGCCAGGAGGCTGGCTCTGGCCAGGACCACTCTGGGGTTTCCAGGAAATGGCCATGACTCACGTTTTGCAGAAGCTTAAAAAGGCAAAACCCACAATTCACTGAATTTCCCATCAAGCCCAATCAGGGGCAAACACACATCCTGACGTATTTCCTGCCCAGCTACCTCCCGCCCACATGTGATCAGATGCAGATGGGTCAAACAAACTTGTTTGAGGGGGTGAACACATGAAGAACAGCCTCCAGCACTTACCTTGGAGTCTCACAATTCCTACATGGATGCATGTGTTTGTGTGCATGCATACATCCTACATGGGTGTGTGTGTACATGTGTATATACATACATGGATGCATGTACATACAGACAGACCTGTCAGTCACTTCATTAGCTTGTTCACTTATCTACAGTGAGGATGTTTACTCTGTACCTTTATCCTGCATATACACGTAGAACCATCCTGTTCTCTGAGGTGTGGCTGATGTGTGCGATCTTATGGGTGTGGAGACCCCGGAACATCCTATAGTTTCTGAGAGGGTGAACCAGGCACCTGGAGGGACCAGGAAGTTCCAGGCCCTGCCTGCAGAGCAAGCGTGAGCTCTGCACAATTGCACCTCTCCACAGTGAGGCCCCAGGCAGGTGAGGCTGGAGTCAGGCTTCAGGCCTCCCCAGGAGCTAACTGCCTGCCCAGGAACCTTGGCCCTCCAGCTCTCAAAGATCTCTGGCCTCCTTCGTCTCACCTCCCAGCCTCCTGTTTGGCACTGTCCAAGGTCACGAGTTTCCCAGATCATGATGTGAGGACAAGAGTGTGGAACTGCTGTGGGCTCGCTGGCTGTGACACCCTGTGTGTGGCTCTCAGTGACATTTCACAGTGGGACATGAGGCCAGCTGAGCCCTGCCCTGGAGACCATGCAGCTGTGAGTTGGTATCAAGAGGATGGGACTTTCCTTTCAAGGCCAACATCAGTGTGTTGTTCACCTCAGAGAAGTTAAGACAGGGGTTCAACAGTGAGGCCCATAAAAAGCATCAAGATACATGTGAAGCAGACTGCTTTTAAACCTCCTGTTCTGCTCTCAGAGTTCCAACAAGAAATGATGTGCTGTCCTGTTATATCCACTTATGAAGCCTAGAGTCCACCAGCCAGTTCCAGCTCTCACAAACCATGCATCGTAAATCTGCTGCCCAGGAGTTCCTCGATATCCACCATCCTTTCCGAGGCTGCTATGGATTCAACCTGTCAGTTTCAGAAGGGTCTGTTGACAGTAAAGGACATTATGGAAATTTATTCATCCCACACGCACTGCTGTGAGCAGATAAGGGTTCAGAACACGTTTTAGACTTGGAGTTTCTTCTGCTGGCTGCAGGTGGGTCATGAGTGGGAAGAGAGCAGAGTCGAGGAGCTCAACGGCCCAAAGTACCTGTTAATGGAGGGTTTACTATGTGCTCGGTTGAGTGAATAATGACAAGTAAACAGATCCAGTTTGTCCTCACAGCACCTGCACGTTGGTGTGCTAGTCAGCTGTTGCTGGAACAAGACACCTGAGAGACACAATGGAGGGGAAAAAATCCCTTTTGTGCCCACTTTCAGAGGGCTCAGTCTATAGTCCGTGGGTTTGATTCTGGGTCTGTGCTGAGGTAGGTAATGACAGTGGAGATCGCGTGGAGGAGGAAGCCGCTCACCTCATGAGGCTGGGAAGTGGGGAGAGAGACACACACATAGACAGAGGGCAAAACACAGGGAGGGAAGAAGAGCGACAGCAAGAGGGAGGGAGAGAGAGGAAAAGAGAGAGAGACAAGAGGAGAGGGGGAGAGAGAGAGAATGTGCGCACACGAGGGGCAGGACAAGCTAAACCCTTGAAAAGCACACTCCTAATTCTTCCCTCCTAAGTGTGCCCCTCTTCCCAACAGCACCGCCAGCCCGGGACCAAGCGTGGGTCTTTGGGTGACATTCTAGATCAACATTCACAGGCTTGAGGAAGCTGGAGCTTAGACCTTAACACCTTTGTTCCTGTTGACCTGAGGTCCACACGGCTGAAAGAATCCCAAAGCTCTTCTCCCCCCCACCCCACCAGTGGAACACTGTTTTTAGATAATAATAATAATGATGATGATGATGATACAATGTAACAGAATGCCCGAGCGCCTTATGAAATCTGAGGCTTTCCCTAAGCCAGTCTGTGCCAAACGCTTGCCTTCGCCGCTTCACCGCTGTCCAGCACGCTCAGAGCTCCCACCCCACCACCCCTACTCCTGGGAATCGAGCTCAGCTTCTCCACCCCTCCTGCCTTCACATCCCCACTGCAGGAGCAAAAGATTCCAGGGAGATAAGCTAATAGAATGCAATAAAAAGAGTAATGCATGCAAAAAAGAAATCTATGAGTTGTTGGCATAGAAGAGAGAGGCGTTCAGGCTAAAGGAATACAAATACATTTAATAAAATCATAGAAGGAATTTCCCCAAATCAAGGAAAACGCTGGCTATATATAATTCATCTTTCTCTTCTTTTGTTCCTCAAAACCAGGCTTACCCAAAGCAAAACCCACTTTCCAACATCTACATCTCATATGTCAAGAATAGCTGAGCATTTTGGGGTGTTACACCTCAGGAGGGAGCATGGACACACGGGAATCAGAAGCGGTAGCACCCTGAAAAACAGGGCAAGGGAACCCCAGTCCATCCTTCTGCTATCCCAGGAGCAAATTAGAGATCAGCAAACATAATGGACTGTTTTTATTTGAATTTTAGCAATTTTGCAGCATCCCAAAGGAACCCAGTGACTGCTGAACTTCTTGTCTCAAAGTTTGCTTTCACTTTTTATGCCCCCACCCTTCATTTCCCCATTTATCCCACAGAGGGATTTCATGTTTGGGGGAATGTGGGCTTCCCTGCCAGCTTTAACGATTGGATTGCCTTCATCATCTGTAGCTGGTTAAACCACAATGACTCGGGGTTTTGACATTAACTCTGTCATTCCACATGTGTTTAGGAACACGAGGACAGAATGCATGACCCTAGCAGCCCACGCTAGCTGCAGTTCAGGCTTCAGGGCCCTCCCCTTCAGGACCCGGCAGGCTTCACGGGGCCTCCTCTGCATTTCACATTGGCTGGCCTTGAAATTTTAGCAGGATAGCTTCTCCGCTGGGCTTTTGAAATATCTTTTCTTGCATCAAGTTAATCTTTTGTGCCATCCTGTTTGCCTCGCACCCCCACAGCCTGGGCGGCTGAAGGCAGCATTGTTCCAGCGAGCCTGAGTGGATGCCCGCCTCACCCCATCCCCGCCCCCTCCCTCCCCTCCCGCAGGTGGAAGAAGCTGCCTCCTCCCTCCGACAAGACCTTCTGTGGTGGAGGGGTAGGCTCATTAAGGCTTTTCCCAGGCCACACCACAAAAGATGGCTGGGAAAACAAAAGTGAGATGCTGGATCCCGCTGCATGCCTTTGTGGCTCTGCCGAGGCAAGAATCGCAGAGAGACGTGGATTCCATCTATTGAATGTGGAGTCATGGGAGGGGCCGCCCAGAGAGGAGGAGCTTGAGAGATTCAAGGCCATTCAGTCAGCGGGGCCCAGCGGTCCTTGGTGCTTACAAGATGCTGGGTAAAACAATTTTCTCTGGGATCGTCAAGGAAAGAAAGCAAGAATTTAATCTCCCGGGACAGCAATACAAAAGAAAGCAGAGGAATGTCACCCTCTCAAAGGTGTCCTGAGTGTGTGTAAAATCAGGAAGCCAGACCTCAATCTGTAGAACCGCTGCCGCTAGGCCTTTATCTCGTGAGATCCTTACAGGAGCTTCCTCTTGATCCCCATATTGCAAAGTAGAGCTGGCGGGCTGACAGTCGGGCAGTCTAGTCCTCGGCACTCAGCCAACCCTTGTTCAGTCTGCATCTTTCCTCCCTAGTCCCCTGGTGTCCTCAGTGAGGAGGAGGCGGCCTCATTGCCCGTTCTTCTGTTTATCTCTGACCCGTGTCGTTGACAGAACCAGGCATGCTGCTGCGAGCGAGGACAGAGACAAAATGGGAAATTTTTGCTTTTTTGAAGTTCTGTGTTCGCGGTACTGTCGGGTAAAGATGGGGTTGGTTTCGGTTCTAAGAACTCATTGGGAGGCTGTCTTCCTTTTGACCATGAAGATGGTCCAGTTTCTAACCCAGCACCCTCCGTGTTCCAGGTGCATCCCTCCTCAAATCTCAGAATCTCTTGGTGCCGCTCCTTCTAGATCTTAAAGTCTGGACGTGTCCGTGAAGGGTGTGCACCGGCACATACGTGCATGTCTGTTAGCTCACGCGCAGGCGCCCACACCCGCGCGTGTGTTTGTGGTGGGGATGACTTGCCTTCTGTGCATCCACTTAGGAAAGGCGCATCTTAAAGATGCTGACCAACACAGTTCACACACTCATCTATTTGTCCACTTAATACTTACTTAGTTCGGTAATGTCGCCGAGCAGTGCTTATGTCTGTGTTCTTTCTTTTTCTTATTAGCTTCCTGCCCAGGTGTATGCTTCTATAAACTTTATTTTTCAAGTTTTGCATGGCTTGGACACAGCATCATGATGGATTTTTTATTGCTGTTGCAGCCACACAGCCTACAGCTTTGTGAGATGATTTGATAGCTATCATAGATTTTTCTAAGGGCAATTTCTTGAATTTTTCGTCAATATTATCAGGTCGTTTGCAAAGACAGATGGATTTTTCTTCTCCCTGAGCCCCACCCTGTCTGCTTCCCCAAGGCTCTTGAGATGATCCCAATGCCCGGTGCACGCTAGGCAAGTGCTGTAGCAGAGCTACGTGCCCAGCCCACAGTGTGTGCTGTTCATCTCTTTTATAGACGGGTTCTCTGGGCCACACACTGTCGCACACAGTGGTTACGATGCACCCTCCCTCATTTAGACTTACAAAACGTCCGATCTTTGGTGTGGATATCATACTAGACGATCTTATCCTGGCTGTGCCTTACCACCTGAAGTCTCTCTTGTCTCTGGTTATCACTGAGTCATGGTCACAGGTGTGTTTTTCAGCTGCTGCTGGGATGACCAAGCTTTCTCTTCCCTCTATCATTACGGCGGATTTTCTTAGTGGGTTTTTATGCGTCAGACCATCGTCGCAGGTCCAGAATAAGTCCGCTGACCATGGTATGACTTTTCTCAGGCTGTGTGAGAAATTGCAGAAAGAAAGACAAGGTTAGCACATTTCCCCATAGTTCCCCAGGCCAAAGTGGACGCAGGGGTGTTTGGAGTGAGAATGCCAGCTTTCTCTGGCGGTGGTGGGTGATGGCTCAGAGTCCCAGGTTCCTTACTGTGTACTGTGTGCTGTGTAATACGGGAGTTAATATTGGTAATTAAGATTGAAATAAAAAAAAAAACACATGCTTTTGCTTCAGCCAGATTACAAGGTAGTGGGATTACATGACAAGATGCAGCCATTGAAACTGCTGAGCTTTGTGAATTTATTGCTATTCAATAAGTTCAGATGCTGTAGAAAGACACGCGTCTGTTTATTGGCATAGCGTGCTCCTGTCAGGCCCAAGAGGGATCCCACAGGGGCATGGAGGAGATGGAGACTATGGGATGGTTAGTGCCAGGGGTGTCTAGAGTCACCAGAAGTTGGGGGGGGCACACATTGTTCTCCCTTATTGTCTCCAGGTGTGCAGCCCAACCAGCACCCAGATTTCTGTCCAATGAAAGTGTTAGGGGCCTCTGGCTTCTGGGGCCCTGAGAAAAATGTCCTTCTGTTCTGTCTGCCCACCCTAGAGGCGCTTTGTGGTGTAGCTGTTGGACCTCACATACTTGTGATTTGTCCTTTGACTGTCTAGCGATATAAGTGTGCTATTTAGCTCCCAAGTAATTGGGATTATTTAGGGTCTTGTTACAGATTTCAAATTTAGTTCCCATGTGTCTGTTTGGTGCCAAGTGTCTAACCCATGGCCTTGCACATTCTGAGAAATTGCTCTACCACAGAGCATCCCTCCAGTCCAAGGAAGCACCCTGTGTGATCTTAGGCCTGCCTGGTCAATGAGTCCAGAGTGTGGCCTGTTTTGAGCCATGTTCCATGAGCATCTGGAAATAATTAAAGCCTGTACTGCTGGGTTTAGCAAACTGCAAATGTCCCCTAGGTCAGGTTGGTCTGTGGTGTTTCAAGACTCCTCTCTCTTGGCTAATGTTCTCCTTGGCACAGATGGGAAGGAGATGTGTAGTGTATGATGAAACTGTGTGTTTATCTCTTTTCTCTCTTGTTGGTCTTTATTTATGAACGCTGGAGCTGTTACTGGGCTCATCTGGCTATAAGTAGTAAGTGGCCACACCCAGGCTTCTCCCTCCCACACCCACCTCCCATGCTGCTGAATTTAACTTATTTAAGTTTAGAGTTCCAGCTCAATATCACATATTTATTTATAGGACTCACAGATGGCTGCTCACACACAGCAGTCAGAGTAGAGACTGCCTCACCCCCAGGAGGCACACTGGTCCAGCGACAGCAGGTGAATGCCGGGGCTTGGTTAGTAGTAGGTACTTACCTTCCTTTCTTACATGGGCAATGCCACAGTAAGTGTGGGTGTGTGCGGCTTCGGGATGTCTAGGGTACTCTGCATCATATCAGACATCCGACACAGAGTTCTGACTCTTCTCAGCTGCTCCTTATCACATGACCCAGCACCAGCCAGCCAACCTTCAGGCCTTCCCTGGGATGAAGTGGCTGTCTCGAGTCTCAGCCTCGAGAGAACTGAGTGGGTTAACACTTGGCAAGCGCTGGGGGAAATGGGTGTGCCATTACGTTAGTCACTGCTAAGGAAGTGTGCACGTTTCCAGACTCATTGAACCAACACACCCTGTTTATAACCATCATGGGGGACAACGCCACTCAGGACATTTTTTTTTTTTAAGTTGGGAGTCACAAATAGACTGGGATTTGGAGCTGAACTCTCCATCTTCGGGTATTTTATTTTCGGGTGGGTGATTATTCATTGAATAATCATTCTGTGCGTGGGTGGTCAGACAGTTTTCTTCTGTGCTTAAGTCCAACAATAGTTTGACTGAGTGTGAAATTCTAACATCCCTATTCTTTCCCTCGAAGTCTTTATAATCACTGCTTCTAAATTTAGTGTGGCAACTGGGACTTCCATGTGGGGCTGAATCTCCTGCCTCTGCAGGCTTCCCTCCTCATCAGAGGGCTCAGTAGTTTCTTTCGCCTCCTGCATGGGGAGTCGGGGAGAGAATGGTCTTGATCGCATGCGTGTGTTTGTCTCCCACGGATGTTCTCCACGCTCTGTGAAGACTGTCTTTCCTTGACTTAGGGCAATTCTCTCACGGTGCAAAATCAGCCCTTCACTGGTTGTGCTTTCTAAGTCCATGGCTGAAACTCTGCTTTGTGAGAAGTCACCTGAGACTGATTGGCATGAGATCACCAGCACGTGTTGTGGCTCAGGGATGGGGGTGGGGCAGCCTGGGGCTGCAAGGGTGTGACCTTACTCCCTGCATCTGTGGTACTATCAGCGGTTACTGTGGCTGATTCATCCTCTCATTGATGGAGATTTGTTTGTTTGTTTCAATTCTTTGAGAGAAGGTTGCGTTATGTTGCCAGGCTCTGCAGAGCTCAACATCCCCAGGCCTTAGCCTCTTGAGTGCTTAGGTTACAGTCAAACGCCTCAAACCTGACTAATAGATACAGCGTTTGAGAGCCGTGAGTGGAAATAAAATGTCCTTAAGACCCAGTCTCAGGGCCCCCCCTCACCTCCACCCTGTTCAGTGGACCGAAGTCAATGAGGAAGGGACAGGAAACAAACTCAAGATGGGGGAGAAGCCATCCCCAGTCGCTTGGTGGCTTGGGGAGGGAGGGTCAGGGTCAGGCTGAGCCCTGCAGCAGCCCACTGATGTGCCAGTCAATGGTGGGTTTCCTGACTCTTTACCTCTTTCTCCCCACCATTATACATCATGATTTGATCCAGTAATATAAATACGACCTATGACTAGCTTCATTAATAACAAAAGGTGCAAAACTCACTTTTCAACCCCAGGCAGAGTCTGAGGAAATAGGCTCTGTCCTGGCTGCTGCGGAACCAGAGCAGGCACAAGGCAGGGTGTACTGAACCTGCCCAGAGCCGGATAGGTGATTCTCACCTGCTCGCACTGGCAACACCCATGGGTTCATAACACTGTCGAAACCACACTCTTCATACCAAGCCGACGTAGTCCCTTAACACCAACGAGGCAGTCACACATGTGACTGCCAGCCGAGGTTGCCAAACTGAAGCAGAGTGTGAATAAGGTATATGCTAGCCTCTTAAGACTTCAGGATTGAAGGTAAGTATGGTCTGCCATCGTAAGTTTATAGTGACCAAGTATCAAAGTGGCCATGTTCTGACATATCAGGTTACATAAAATGTTGCTTTATAATTAATTTAAACTGTTGCCTCTTAATCTGTTGTCATACCTCCTAGCAGCAGTGGGTACAATGTGCTCAGGGCAGGGCTGCTCTGGACACTCCCCCGCTGCTTAGGTTCACACAGTTCACAGGGCCACTGAGTTCTTATTGGAGCAGCAATTCTTTCTGCTGCGCTTATCTGCTTGGCCTTTTATTGTGTTTTATCTTCTTCTGTTTTCACAATGATGCATTAACAAAATCCTTTGTTTATTAAGTGCAAAGAGGAAATGGTACTGTGAGGAGAGAGTTAAAAAAGCAGCCCTAACAGGTCTTGGGCAAACTTCTGTAGTACTGTTGTCTGTCCCTCTGTCCCCCAACACTAGCCAACAGCCACTGCAGCCCCTCCACAGTGCCCATCAGGGAAGACTTTACAGCGAGTGCCGTGCCGTGCCATGCCGTGCTGTCAGGTGAGGCTACGTCCTGCTGACCCCTGCTGACCAACCAGCCGTGTGAGGAAGTCTCGCAGGAACTTGGTAAGCAAATCAGATGACAGCTGGGAGCTACAACGGATATGCCCATGTCTCCCCAAGATCTCAGCTTCAGCAGCTTCCCATCTCTCCTAGCTTCTCAAGGAAACACACATCTGCAATGACATGTCATAGTGCCACCTTGTGGCCATTCCAGTTACCAACATCAGCCACCTCCAGATGGTCCCTCCGCCTGAGAGTAGTCACCCAGTGGCTGAAGCAGGTTCCTGGAGATGTCTCCGTGGTTCTTTCTGTCTAGGGTGAGAGCTTCTGGCCCTGAACTGTATCCTAAGCCTCCCACCTTGTCCTTAAAAGGTCACAGGTGACCCCCGACAACCATCTGCTTCAGACGGAGCCAAGCCAGGATGTACTAAGCATGAATTTTTGTTTCCAAAGACTAAGCGACAAAGTTTTCAGAGCCTGTAACAAGGTTACAAAGTTCAGAAAGCTTCAGAAGCAAAATCAGTCTTTGGATGTGACCAAATCAAGACAAGGCCATGGTGTGACTTCTGGCCTCTGCCTGGGGCTTTATCAATTTCTCTTTGACTTTGTCAGGCCCTCTGTCCTGTGGGATGAGGTTCAATTATCTCCGAGCTTTACAAGTAACTTTGAAAGAGGTCACAGACCGGTCATTGTCTATTTGGAGATGCATTCAGAGGGAGAGGAAGACCCAGGAAGCAGAAGGCATTGACCATGACCCACTCCCCACGGCTCTGCCTGGTAAGGCCCGGACTTGAGTCTACCTCCTTAGCTACTACCTCTGCTTTCTATCACAAAAACTCTTGAATTTTAAAAACAGTCTTAAGGCTTACTCCACCGTCAATGGAAACACCCTTTTGCCAGCAAGGACCTTGGGGAAGTATGCCATCCATTTGCCTTGTTGCTTCTCTATGATCACCCAGGCTCACTCTCCCCTCAGGCTCTCTGCCAAGCCCCTGCCAGCTCTGCCCAGCAAATGAGCACACCACCTGGCTTTGCTGAGGGAGTGGTCACACCCAGCAAGGCCTGGGCTTCCTCTCATGCATCCCTCCCGGTCTCTAGCACCTCCTGCTTCCACCCTGGTCCACCTGTCCCAGCTCCGTGAGATGTGTCCACACCTCCTCCTTGTCTGTCTCCTTTTCTCTGTGTCTTCTCCATCTCCAGCTCAGATCAACTCTGTTTCCTTCGACCTTGACACTGGCCATCCAGAGCTATCCTAGGTTGCCAGTGGCCTCTATTGACCTGCACTGACCAGAGAGAGATCCTGAGTCCAACCTTCATGGGCTCACGATTGTGCTTGCCCTCACTGAGCCACACAGCCACCTCACAGGCCATGCCCTTACTGAGCCACACAGCCACCTCACAGGCCACGTCCTCACTAAGCCAGGCAGCCTCCTTACTCAGTGGCTATTACTGATCCAGACATCCCTTTTGTGGACTCCTTGAAGCATAGTTATCCTCCTGTGCCCGGCACTCAGCAAGGGCTTGTAGTGGTATTTGCTCTGCCCACGACTTTGGGCTATAGCCGAAGGAGGCGGTGCTTCCTGCCGTTGCACAGACCTCTTATAAGGGAAGGAAGAAGGGTGACATGCCCCTTCTCCCTGCTGCCTTCCAGGTGGATTCGCTCCCGGTCAGACCAGAGGACGACTCCATTCTGTATTCGTGAGTGTATTTCCTCAATTTATATCTTAATAAGTCCCTATTACCCATTAAATAGACTCACGTGGTTGATCTTAACAAGTGGCACCCAACGCCAGGCAGCTTCTTTATTAACCAATCATAGCAACACATATTCACAGTGTACAGAAAGACATCCCACAGCAAAGGCTCTAGACAGAACTTGGGCCCTAGAGCTGAAGAGACATGGTATTTTATCCCTTCCAATTCTAGATAACTACTTTACCCATCAAGGATGGTGGTGACACATATTAAAAAAGAAACCTTTTTGTGTTCTAGTTTTCTCAAGCAGCACACAATACATAAAAAAGAAGTTATTTGAAATAGTATACTTCTAGGTACAATTAGCCTCATTGGATGTCTGTGCTTGATTTTTCCAAGCTGTTCTTACTTCATGAAGAAAATAGAAATGGGTCCAGGTGTGGTGATGCACACATATTTAATCCCAGCACTTAGGAGGCAGAGACAGAAGGAACTCTCTGTGAGTTCAAGACCAGCCTGATCTATGTAGCTAGTTTTAGAACAGCGGGGGATACATTGAGAGACCCCATCTTGAAAACAGAGAGAGAAAAAGAAGGGAGGGAGGGAGGGAGGGAGGGAGGGAGGGAGGGAAGAAAACCAAAACAGAATAGCCATTCACTTCTTCGAACAAGAAATGAGGTTTGCTAGGACTTCCTAAGGGGAGTGTGATGGGGGCCTGGTGATGAGGGTAGAGGTGAAGAGGCTTTGAGTTCATGAGTGGTACCCACAGAGACCAGAAAAGGGCACAGGATCCCCTGGCTCTGGAGTTACTGATGGTTGTAGGCTCCCATGTGGATGCTGGGTACCCTGGGCCCTCTGCAGGAGCAGTGAGTGCTCTTCACTGCCAAGCCATCTCTCCAGCCCCTGATAGGGAAGATTTTTAAAAACTATTCTAAACAAGCTTTGTGTCTGGCTGCACCTGCGTACACTGCTACAAATAGAAAAAAGAATTCATAACCTGTATCTATCATTTAGATGCATGGAAAAATGGACTTTGCACACAATGGGTTTGAAGCTGACTGGGAACAGTAGAAAAAATTGCATTAGCTATGGTTGTAAAGTTTTTGGCTTTTTTTTTTTTTAAAGCATTTCGTGAAAGGTTTCTGAAACTTGATAATAAAAAGTAGTTGGTGTGGGAAAAAAACCTATTCTAAATACTGTGTTAGGCGCCATTCAACATATTGTGTATTAAATTGTATAGTTCTATTAACCATCAAGAATTATTAAAACGGACACAAACATGGGGCTCACTGAAATTGTTTAAAGAATGGTTTTTATTTAAAAATCCTAAGGTCTCAGAGGAGGAAGGCAGAATCCTTCTTTTCCTAATTGAACAGCAGCAGCAACAACAAAAAGTCTCCTTACATTTGATTAGTTAAATCAATTACATTGATTAAAATGTAGGTCACAGCGGGCTTGAAGGTACATTCGATTGTGCCTTGAACGAAAAAGTTCCAACCAGGATGCAGCCACCTGCCCGCTGTCCCCAACCTGCCATCCTGCTTGCTTCCTGTGCACTCAGCATTCCCCAGCCGAGGTCCCCTTCACAGGACAGGAAGTACCCACTCCACCTTCCTGTTCATCTGGTGGGACCCTGGGAAAGGGCTGAAAGTCTTGAAGACTAGAATGATATAGACCACTTGATGCAAGAAAAGACTGTTTTTATCTGCTTGATTTTTATTTTTTTTAATCATAAAGTTTGTTCAACTGGAGAAATAAAACTGGAAAAATGCCCAGAAAGCTGGGTGACTTCCCCCTTGCCAGACCTCTAAACACAACCACCATCTGCTCAGCTCTCTCTGAGAAGACTGTCTCATCCAGGTAAACACTTGACCCAGATATGCTGGGACTCACACCATGTAGAAGGAAGGGAGCTGGGCTCTGGAGTTCCCTGGAAGGAAGCCATCTAAGGTGTTAGGGTTGAGCATCTGGGGGCTCTGGAGAGAGGAACCAGCCACATTCCCAGCAATCTCTCAGAGAACCCAGGGCCTGTCTAAAGACATAGGCTGGAGTCTCAGAGTGTGAATAAGAAAGGGAGAGACCCTGTTACAGATACTCATCAGGTATTGGCCTCCCAATACAGCGTCCTTCAAGTTCTTAGGCAGGCCAGAACATCCATGAAAAGATTCTCCTTGTCTTGGCTCAGCTCTGACAGCCCAAGGGCCAGCCTGACCATACTTGCTGGCTCAGTCATCTTGGCTCCTTGATCTGTGCAATGCTGGTCTCACCGTCGCAAGCTACACTGAGAGACCAGAAGCTGCTCTGACAGAGGAGGTCAGTGAAGGTGCAGAGCCTCTTGGAGGCCATGGGGCATCCAAAGAGGTGCTACCCACGGTGGGGACTCTACCCTGTCACTGTTGAAAATGGGGCAAGTTCCATGAGGGGGAGGAGCCTGAAGGGGTAATAAGTGTGACGGAAAGGACAGGGACTCCCACCACCCAGTCCTTGGAGGCATGCTGTCGATGACCAGCGCACAGAAGCCCAGTGTGTGAAGACAACACGGAACACATGTCCTGCAGAGTGGGAGACCACAGAGGCTTCCTAGTGAGAATTTACTCGGCGTCAGAGAATCTGAGCTTGCTTTACCCAGCAGGGCTGTATAAAGAGATGATTTGGCCACAGGTGTGGTAATCAGGTATTTGGAAGGGTCTATACTTGACTGTATAGTGTGCTTTGATCTTGCAAGGGGGAGGTCTTTTGTCCCTCCCCTTGGCATATTATAAAAAGCCCTTTTCAGTAAAGGACAAGGCTGTTGGGTATTGACCCAGGCCCTCCTGAAGCTATCCTATGTCTCTGTCTTTCTCCTTGTTGTCTAGGTCTATCGTCTAGCTAATATTTTCTTATCCCTCTCTACTCCACCTAAGAACCCTTTGAAAGGTCAGGGCTGGACTCCCCACAGGCTCCCACACTGCAGGGCCTGAGTTAATGTTATACAGTGCCAGAGAAAAGAGGAAGGGGCTGGGACCCGCTGTGGGTTATTTGCACACTGTGTGAAGATGTATTGCTGTGATTAGCCTGGGGCCCAAGAGTCTATCACATGCCCCTATCTCACCTCAGGCCTTTAGCTTTCAGCATCTTGCCAGGCTGGAAAGACCTCCAGGCAAGCCCTGCAGATGGAGAGGCTCTGTGTCTTTGTGCTCAGCACAGTCTTTCTCATGCTCTGATTGGTATGAGTCCTGCACTTTAGGGACAGGTCTGCAGGGCAAGCTCTGGGGGTCCAGAGCAGCCACAGGTCTGTAGGGCAAACTCTACCTGTGCAAAAGGGCTGGGGTAGAATGGTAGGACATGCAGGTATTAGCCCTGCTGCCCAGGCATGCCACACAATGGCACTGCCCAGCTTTGCCCTGTGCTGGTAGCCTAGGGAGGGGACCTGAAGAGGGACCCAAGTGCTCAGTTCTGAAAGCTCCCTCACTTTCATCACAGGGAAATTCCTTGAGAGGGAAGGTACCGGGTATTTTTAAAAGACGAAGAATGTGTTGTTCTTCAAAATCAAGGTAGATGAATCTCAGGGAAGGAGATGGAAAGTGCTAATGGACCAGCAGAGTGAAGGCTAGCCTTGATAAATGATCACTCCTTAGCCACACTTTTCGGTGGCTGCCAGGTGTATAGGTGGAAATGAGAGAAGGTAGGAAAGCAGGAACTGCTATGCTACAGCTGTCTGTCTCTGAGAAAGAGGGTGTGCTCCTGAAGGTCAGAACAGGGCTCCAATGACCACAATAAACACCCAACTACAGGCTGGTTTCCACTCAAGGAAAGCAAGGACAGTTACCCCAACAAGAACGCCTTGTAGCCGGCTGCTTTTGCAGTAGGCTTGGAGTGCATTACTTTGTGATACACATAATTTTCTGGTGTCATTTGTTAATCGGAAAGTGCTTCTGGCTTAAACATTAGCACAGCAAGTGCTCTATGCAGCAGTAAGTGTACTTACGCGTCTCGAAAAAATAAGTTGCTTTTTGTCAAGGTATTTTATCATAGTAAAGAAATAGAACCAGAACACCCAGGCTGCTGGGAGCGTACTGGGAAATCATGAAGAAAAGGGGGTGCATAATTCTTACACAGAGGATGGAGGCATTGGTGTCAATTGTCTAAGACATCATCACTGGAGAAGCACCACCCATGTCCCAGATGAGGACACTGAGCCTCAGGGAGACAAGAAATGCTAGGCTCATGTGGTTGTTAGCATTAGAGACAGGCTTCACAGGTCTGAGTTCATTGCGCTGTGATTCTTGCCAATAGTAGCTGAGTGACGACCTGTAACACACCGGAAGAGAGCACCAAGCAGGCTGCCCACCCGTGTTACCTTCTTCAAAAGAATGCCTACTTTAAATGGAGTAAGTTCAGGACAGTGGTATTTATCCATCTGACTGAAGCCGCTCAGCATTCTTCTGCTGTACTGGCTAGTTTTTGTCAACCTGATGCATACTCGAATCATCTTGGAGGAGGGAACCTCAATTGAGGAATTACCGCCGTTAGATTGGACTGTGACCAACTCTGTGAGGCTTCTTTTTTTTTAATGATCTACATGGGAGGGTCCAGCTCACTATGGATAGTGCTAACCAGGTGGTCCTGGGCTGTAAAGCAAACTGAGCAAGGCAGTAAGCAGCACTCCTCCATCGTCTCTGCCTCCGTTCCTGCCTCTAGGTTCCTGCTCTGAGCTCATTGCTCTGGTTTCCCCTGATGGCGGACTGTGACCTGTAAGCCAGACAGACTCTCTCCTCCCCAAGTTGGTTTTAATCAGTGTCTTATCACAGCATCAGGGAAGCCAGCCATGGCAGTTACATCACCCCGTAACAGCTGCATCTCTAGGAGGTGGCGGTAAGAGGGGACACTTGGACCTCAGCACGGAAACAGGGATTCGAGAAGTCTTCCACTTCCACCTCATTCCCCCGGTGGGAATGGAGTAAACCTCAGGAGCCCAAACAGTCCAACATTTTCTCATTTAAAGGCATGAGCTGGAGGCTGGCCTCAGAGGCTGGCGCTCTGGGAGGAGTTTCCAAGGTTCACAGGAGGTTCCCTGCACTGGAGGCTCAGCCCTCAGGATCAGGAAATGGTGGGACATCTAAAGGCTAGATCGGAAAGGAGGTCACTGGGACCCTTGCCCTGGGAAGGGATTTGCGTCTGTCTTTGGAACTCTCTCAAAGCCCCTCAAGAGCACTGTTAAAGGAGATGAACCTGCCCTTTTCTCACACATTGTGATAATGTTTTCCCTTACATGATCCCACACCTGCCCCATCAGAGCCAGTGGGACCATAATGCTTGGACTTTTGTCCTGCCGCTAAATAACCGCTGCTCTTGACAAGTAGTAGCCTCGTGTGTTTTGTTAGGGCCATGGAAATCTGACCAATTAAGAAGCCTCACTGCCTAAATTCCTCTCTCCCATGCTGTACTCTTCAGACGGGGACAGAGAGCAGCTGTCAAGAGAGACAACAATCGGACATGGACATGCAGCAGTTCGGAGGCAGTTAACGGGTGTCTTGTTATTTTCATTAAAGTGTCTGTCTCTCATTGGCTACAGGTTCTGCTAGCTTTTGTCTTTCAGCTCTGGGCTCTGAAAAGCCTCATTGCCTCTGCTTGCTCTTGACTGAGAGGCAGGAGCAGAGCACCGTGGTGACAAGAACATTATCATCTAAGAGGCACAGGGAATCTTTGCACAACTGATTGCATTTTGCTGCACTTTAAATCCCGCCTCCCCCCACACACCGTTTCTAATGAGCTGCTCACACTAAATTCCCTGTCCTTGTCAAAGATCTTCTCTGTGGCACTGCTAATGATAATCGACTTTAAAATGCCCTTTGATGTGAATCCATTCCGACTAATGAGTAAGAGACAACCCATCTATGCTCCAGGCAAATTTTCAGCCTGGGGAAGGAAATACAAACTCCTGCCTTGAGCTGAGGTGGGGCCCAGGAGCATTGCTGTCAGGCTGCTTTTGAAGCAGTGAACTTCACACACATTTACAAGATAGGCCAGAACCAAAGACTGAGGTCACAGGGAAGGTACCACCAGCATCCCTAACACCTCTCCTTAACCATCCTTCTTCCAGAATCCCTCCTGCATCATCCATCATCCTTCCTCCAGCACCCCTCTTCTAACATTCTCCAATGCCTCTCCTCCAGCACCCCTCTTCTAACATTCTCCAATGCCTCTCCTCCAGCATCCCTCTTCTAACATCCTCCAGTATTTCTCCTCCAGCATCCCTCTTCTAACATCCTCCAGCATCCCTCCTCCAG
>CABHPH010147756.1:31417-46490 GCA_902168325.1 Peromyscus nudipes | reverse complement strand
CACACACACACACACACACACACACACACACACACACACACACACACGAGTATTTTATAAGTAGACCAAAAGCATAGTTCTAATGAAAAAAAAAAAAAGCACAGAGCAGGGCAGGGCAGGGAGGGCACAAATCACATGTAAACTAATAGGCAAGGCAATAATCTCAGCAAGGAACCTGTTTCCAAGGACAGGACTGAGTCTCTCTGTGTCAGTTGCATCTCAGGGTCACAGGTGAGTCTCCGGCCAGCTTGGCCTTCAGGCTAGTCTGTGTGTTGTTCTAGAAGCCTTCCTGGATGCTCAGCTGCTGGCCTGAGACCTGCGTTCCTTGCAAACCTGCCTTTGCTTCCAGCTGCGCCAGCCTGGGTTACTTCTGCTCAGCCTCTTCCTGGTGCGGTCATGCTGCCAGCCAGTGCAGCGAGAGGGCTGCCAGGCCTTGCCTGAGCTGCAGCAGCTGATATGCATGCTCTCTGGCATTGTTCCGGTAGCATGACATTGAGACACAGTCACAGGATGTTCTTGTCTCTAATTTACCTTGCCGTGCTGACGAAAGTACGTCCCAGGGTGTGTGGGGGGGACTCTGGTGACCTCCTCAAACCCACACAGGCCTCTGCTGCCTCTGAGAGAGTCAGAGTCTTCCTCCTCTACCCTACCCTGCTGTCCTCTGACTGGCTGATCTCGGCTTGCCTGTGGCTTCCTGGTGCTTCCAGAAGAATAAAAAGGCCCAGGAGATGCTTTAGAGGGAATGCTTAGCACAAAGATGTGAAGATGCCCACACTTGATTCTTTTTATACTACATAAAATCAGCTAGGTAAATAAAAACAGTGCAAAATCACCACCCACTGCCTCAGAAGCCAGCTTCTCTGACCTTTCCATGCTCTTCGCTTGTGTTCTTAATCCAGACACAACTTGCTTCTACTCCCGAGGGTGCCTGTTTTGAGCTGGTCACTTGGTCCTCCAAAGTATATAGCTTCCACGGTGACGCTCTGCTTCTCGTAATCCCAGTTCTCCATGTTGTAAAGCATCTTTCTCTTGTACTAAGTATTTTTGCCAACTTCTATAAATTCTACAGTCCACACAGCTATTAACTTTCTAAAATTTATGTGTATACATGTTTTGCCTGCATGAATGTCTGTGTATTACAGGTGTGCCCGGTACCTGTGCAGGGCAGAAAAGGCCATCAGATGCCCTGGAACTGGAGTTACAGACAGTTTTGAGCCACTGGGAAACAAACCCAGGTCCAAGAGCAGCCGGTACTCTTAACCACTGACCCATCTCTTGAGCCCCTAGATATTAGGATTTTTTAAAAAAATTATTTACATCACACTGTTTTCTCCTTATTATACATTTGGTATAGACCTCTTGTGTCGCTCCCCCCGCCCCTTAGCTCCCCGCTCCTTTGCTGGGTTCCCGTTGGTGCTACACACTCCTACATTCCTGGGCCTCCTGTCGTGGTCCCACATCTTCTAAGTCCAGCCACTGGCGCCATTTTAGCACGTCACTTCCTCTCATTTCCTCCCCATTAGACAGACTTGATGCTAGGTCCCTTCAGTACAGAGGGACTCTCGGAAAGTGTTGATACATCCTGCTGCTGCTCAGTCAGGGATGTTCTGAACGTTACCTGCAGGGATCTGGGGAACCCTCCTCCCATCCATCCCCATTCTCCCTGCGTTTCGGTCCATGGGGAGGATGCCATAGGACAGCTAGACTGCCAGGTTTTTGAGGCCTCTGTTGCTCGTGCTCCAGTGTGCAGAAGACTCATTCCTCAATGGCGGCGGTGGCGGCCCATCTGGCCCCTCCTCCCCCAACCACGGAGCAGCCCTTGGCTTTGTGCCTTCTGTGGTGACGACCAGCTGACAGAATGAGTGACTTCAGAGGCTTTTGGAAACAGGTCTTGGCACTACCAAGCACCTACCAAGCACGACACATTTTCTGTCGTGGGGAAGCTTACTCCTCTCCCCTGCCTGTCTCTCCCTCAGCCCCCATCTCCACTGTCAGAGCTCTAGTGACCCTGAACTACATCTTAATCGCTGCTTGGCAAAGTGGCGAGGCCTGTAATGTCGGCTGGGGAGGCTTGCGGTCCTGACCCTGCCCAGCACAGTTCTACTGTCAAGCCAGACACTTACTGTAAACCTCTCAGGGCACACGGAATGGGCTAGGAGTGCACGGTATTATTGACTTGTGCTGGAACTCCCGTCAGATGTATTGATCTGCAAACTAAGTGTTGGTTGGGGTAGGCTGAAGTCAATATATCACCCCACAGAGCAGCGTGCTTTGTGTTTTCTTTACATTCGAGTGTCTTCATTAGTGTTTCCTGAGGAACAGTGTGTCCTTGGAGCCCACAGTGGGAGCTATCACTCTGTGCTAAGTACTCTCAGGGTACTGCCGTGACTTGCGCGTCTCTGCGATAAAGCCCGTGCTTGGCTGGCGGGGTGTGAACATTGTCTGTCTGGTGTAGAGGAAAACAAGAGGTTTCACAATTTTAATGCTCAGGAAATAAGGCTGGGGACTGCAGAGTATTGGTGCAGCACTTGCCATTGGAGCAGAGGGTCTTGAGTTCAACCCCGGAACTCAGCTGAAGAAGCTGGGTGTGACGGGGAGGCAGAGGCAGGCAGGTCCCTTGGGCTCACTGACTAGCCAGCCCAGTCTAGTCAGTGAGTTCCAGGTCAGTGAGATTCCCCTGAGGAATAACACCTGATGTTGATTGCTGGTCTCTCTCTATGCATGCACACACAAGTGCATGTGTACTGGCATGTGTATGTGTGCCTGCATATATAAACACGCATGCCAAATACATATAGAAGAGACACACGGGACACAGAGAACCCAGCTTACCCAGGGCGAGTCTCTGGTTATGGCTCTGGTTATGTCTGGTACATTGGCTGTATATAAAACCATACCTGAGGATGTTCAGTTACACTTGTGTGTTACTATGTTATGATGAGCCAGCATGTGAGAAGCCAGAGTGGACAGGTTCACTGAAACTGCACGTCATGCCGAGGATGGTGGCCCTGTGGAGTTCTCCCTGATGTCCATACTGTGTCCTGGGAGCTCTCCTCGGCCTTTCACAGACAGTAGGTCTTGATGTGCTGCAGACTCGGCTCATCCAAGAGGAGTGATGGATGTGTGTGGAGTCCCGCTGGTCGGTCATACTGCTGTCACAGAGCTCAGTCAACACCAGGTGTCACATGGGAGGGTGGCCTGGCCTTCCTTATACTCCGTCTTCCCAGAGCTCCACACAGCAGCCACCTAGTCTCTGCCTGTGCTCCATGCGTGTCCAGTCCATTCCTCAGGTTAGCCGCTTTCAGCTTCCGCTTCCTCAGCGTCTCAGACGGCGGCTGTCCTTCAGTGTCCTGATTTAGTGAGACGGTACCTCTGGAGCATCTGCAGACGCTTTCAGTCCTACACTGAGGGAGAAGCACTGTTGGTCTTGTCAGTGTTACGGGAGGTCCTGCTCGGGATAGTCCTGCTCGGGATAGTCCTGCTCGGGATAGTCCTGCTTGGGATAGTCCCAACTGTAACATCAGGGCTCTGGTCACAGCCCCGTTAGGAGGTGTGGCCTGGAGCACCGCCTCTAGGAGGATGCTCCCACCCTTCCACACCTCTCTGTCCTGAAGGTGTCAACTTCTGAGTTGGACCCACCCATTCTGTCTGGTCTTCGTCATCTCTTCTACCTCTTTGTCTCAGGCTGGACTCTTCCAGCCAAGAGCTCATCAGGAGAGAGAAGGGAATTTCAGGAGAACTCACTTGGCACTATGATTGAGGACCCTTTTCATGGGGTCTGGTTTGCCTCTGTTAGCACATACCTAACACCTCTTCTATCTGATAGCCTTACCTGGGTGAGGGGAGGACCATGGTTCTGTTGTCGAGAGAGGACATCATGCTTTAATCCAATCCAATCCACTCCCCTCTAATTCTTACCCCTTACCCATCCTGACTCACCCCCCCAATTCTTACCCCTTACCCATCCCAACTCACCTCCCCCTTAATTCTTACCCCTTACCCACCCCGACTCACTCCCCCCAATTCTTACCCCTTACCCACCCCGACTCACCCCCTGAAATCTTACCCCTTACCCACCCTGACTCACTCCCCAATTCTCACCCTTTACACTACTACTTCCCCCTTCCAACTTCTGTGCTCTCTCTCTCTCTCTCTCTCTCTCTCTCTCTCTCTCTCTCTCCCCCCCCCAAACATTTCTCAAACTCCTTAAAAACTTTGAAACAGCTTACAAATTCATGGGGGTTTCATAAAGCGTCTTCATGCGTGCTTTGTTCTGGGGAACACCACCCCACCCTCCCTCTCCCCATCCTGATCCATCCATGTTTAAACCTTTTGATCCCCACACCACTCCACCCACCATTTTTCCACAGGACACGTATCCCACCATCCCTTTCTATTATATATATTTTTTTAAACTTGGATTGCAAGCTCATAGGTTTCCAAGGAGCGCATTTCCCTTTGGCTAACCCTTCCCCCGGTCCTCTGTACCCCCACTCTCCTGCCTCCGGCACTCCCTGTCTCCACTTTCATCTCATACCATCTGTCCTACCTCCCCTTCGCTAAATACATCCCCTGATGGCCTGATTTTAGTTTCTTAGCTTTCACATTTACTCCAGGAAAAACACACAAATGATTTGAAGCTAATACTCACATATGAGAGAAAACACGCAGCATTTGCCCTTCGAGGCTCAGGTGACCCTGGGATGATTATTTCTGGTTCTAGCCATTTACCTGCAAATTTAATAGTTCTGTTTTTTGTTTTTGCAGCTGAGTAATATTCCACTGTGTATATGTACTACATTTTCACTATCCATCCATCAATCTAGGCTATTTCCATTTCCCAGCTATCATGAATAGATGAACATAGCAGCTGTGAACATGGATGTACAGGTGGTTTAGAGTCCTTCGGGTTTATGCCAGGATATGGTATCTGGGTCATATTGTAGCTCTGTTTCTTGTTTTTTTTTTTTTTTAAGAAGCCTCCAGACTGATTTCCAAAGTGACTGCACTATTTACGCTCCCACTGACAGTGTGTAAAGTTCTTTTCTCATATCCACACCGGCATTTATTTTCCTAACGGTAGCCATTCTGACCAGGGTGGGGATGGAGGCAAGTGGAGTTCCACAGTAGTT
Source organism: Peromyscus nudipes (assembly GCA_902168325.1). Taxonomy (NCBI): domain Eukaryota; kingdom Metazoa; phylum Chordata; class Mammalia; order Rodentia; family Cricetidae; genus Peromyscus; species Peromyscus nudipes. Next base: position 41,358 of record CABHPH010147756.1, on the reverse strand, counting down.
TTAACCTGTGTTTCTCAGTCGGCTGAGGATGTTGAATGCCTTTTATTCAAGTGCTTACTAGTCATTTCTATTTCTTCCTTTGAGAATGTTCTGCTGAGCTCCATGGCTCATTTTAAAAACCGGGTTGTTAGTTTCCTCGGTGTTTATACTCTTTCAAGTTCGTTGGGTGTTCTAGACACTAATCCTCCCATCCGTGGGCTGCCTCTTTGCCCGGACGGTGATGCCCTTTGCTCTACAGAAGCATGTTAGTTCCCAAGGTCCCATTCACCCTATATCTGTAGTGCTTGCACCCTATCCAGGAAGTCCGTGCCTGTGAGTTGAGGTATATTCTTTACTTTCTCCTTTAGTGGTTTCAGGACATCGGGTTCAGGTATGGGTTTTACTTGAGCTTCTTAATCTATTTGGAATTGAGCTTCGTGCACGGTGAGAGGTAAGGACACAGTTTCATTTTTCCTGCTTGTTGAAATCCGGCTTCCTCGGCACCATTTGGTGCAGATGCTGACTTTTCTCCAGCGCATGTTTTTGAAGTCTTTCTCAAAGGTCAGGTAGCTGTGTGAAGTTACAACTGGGTCTTCTATTCTATGCTGTTAATCTATCTGCCAGTGTGTGCACCAGTACCATGCTGTTCTTGTTACTATGGCTTTGGAGTATAATTTGAAGTCAGGTATGGTGGTGCTTCTTGCAGTATTCATTTTATTCAGAGTTGTTTTGGCTACCCTTGGGCTTTCCCAAAAACAGCAACAACTTCCCCAAACAGCAACAACAGCTCCCACCAAACAGTAGTAACAATCCCTCAAGAAAGAAACAAACAAACAAACACCCAGCAATAAACCTAATCGAGGAAGTGAAAATGGCTGGACACTAAGGAAAGCACTGGGAGAAGACACTGGAAGATGGAAAGACATTGATTGGAAGAATCAATACTGTGAAAATAGCAATCTTACTAAAAGCAATCCACAGATTCAATGCAATCCCCATCAAAATACCAGGACCCTTTTCCACAGACATGTTTCATTTTTAAAAGATAGAACAGGGCCTGACAGGGCTGGAATCTATGGAAGTAATGAGCATGTTAGTTGTTCTTACCCAGCTCCTGACCCCGGGTCCTTCCCTCACCTTATTCTGGAATTTCAGAATCTGACGAGGGCGGATGTTCATTACACAGAGCCGTTGGGGGCCTGGCGGCTGCCAGTTACTTCTCATAACTGCTCATTGTCTCTTTTCCAAATTCTCACCTTCATTCACCAAAACCCTTGTGTGAGAGCATGCCCAGCATGTGCTGTCTCTGGGACTGGCGGGCGAATCTTGGCACTTGGCTTCCTTTACCTCTGCATATAGTTCACGTTACTGTAGACGACGCAAATACGACTTCCCTCTTGGTTCTGCTTGTGTTTGTTCTCTGTTCTCATTGACTTCACCAGTTTCAGTGTTGTCCGTCCTAAGAAGCTGGCACGGATTTAGTTTATGACCCAAGTCACAATTTTAAATAGTACTTCCTCCTAAAATCGTCAGCTCTACGTGATGCTGTGATCTCACCTCCGACTTGCTCTCTTGCATCACCGAGGGTATTTTTACATTACAAACACTTGTTTTACTTCCCTTTCCTTGGAGAGAGCATGTGAGGTCTTTAGGACACTCTCCTGTAATCGTCAAGATAGTGGGCTATTTGGGTCCTGTGAAGTCCAGTTGCAGTGGAGAGGTGCTCTGCCAGCCCTCAGAGTCCACACTTCATTCCTTTTTCTAGGATGGCAAGAGACGAGTACTATCAACAAAACAGTGATGGAATGGGGTTTACAGGGAGCCCCAGAGCGGGACCAAGAGCCAGGAGCCAGCCCTCCTGGTTACGTTACCTTCTCTTCTCTTCCGTGGAGAAATGGAAGTGTCTCTTAGTCTGGCACATGGGCGTCCAGGGACAGGATGGTGTAGCTGAAGAAAAAACTCTGGGGCCAAAGGCACAGGCATGGTACCCAAGGAGCACATCTCTAGTGTCCTCCCTGAATGCTGGGACCCTGGGCTCCTTCCTGGCAGCCGTGGCCCCTGAGGGCCTCCCTAAGTGCCAGGGACTGCATGAGGTGATGGTATGTGGGCTGAAGCCCATCATTCTTCCCACAGAAGTTTGCTGATGTCAGAGTGACAAACACATGATCAAGGGGGTGGGTAGTAGCTTGGTGAAAGCTGAAACACTTACTCAGGCTGGCTCCTGGCTTCCTGTGCTTCTAAAGACCAACCAGGCTTTTCCGGCAGAGGAGAGGATGAGCTGTATGTTTGTGGCAAGACCAACAATGAGCCAGCTTGGGTCAAAACCTGGACTGGAGCATGCTTAGGTTGGGTGGCAGTGGGTGGCACTGAGCAGTAAGCGAAATGGTTCGGAGAGACAGAGGTCTCGGGTGAGGACTTTAGTTAACCTGTCTCAAGGATGTCCCAAGACACCAAGGAGCAGCATGCTGAGATCAAAGCCCACATTCAGCAACAATGCCTCCACGAGGGCCATCTGCTGCTATGGGACAAGGCCAGTGTGAGGGACCCTACAGAAGGGTGTGGGCTTGGATGGGGTAAGCTGGACTTGGCGGTGTTTTCCACCTAGAATCCACAGGTGACGACCTGGATGCTGGCAGAGGAGCCGGTGGGGTTTTTCTGAGAGGTTAGGAGCTCTCCACACTTTCCCTGAACTGTTCTCTAGGTTCTGGGTGGTTGTTGGATCTCTAGGGACTCGTGTGTGTGACTCAACAGCAAATGGAACATGCACCAAGTGTGACTCCCTGGTGAAAGCCCCAGGAGAGCAGCGCTGTGCATGGGGGTCACTCATGCTGGGCCCAGAGTGTTCACTGCAGAGCACTGGGCATCTGGGGACAGATATCACCAAAAATGAACCCTCCGCAGGGCACATCAATCTCATAGGCTTTATATATATATTAGGGTACAAGTGTCCCTTAGGGAATTCTATAGAGAACAGTGGGCATGGTTACATGGTGGGCATCTTCCACACTGACTACTTCCGTTTGCTCATTCAATGGTGAAAATCCAGAGGTTCCCAGAAATTTAGTGAGAGCTATGCAGCTGGCTGGAACAAGGTGGGGGCCACGTGCTGTCTCTGGATTTGCCATCATCCACTCTTCCACGTATTGCTTCCTTTTATGTGTCTTCTTACTTTACTCATGGCTAGTATATTTGAAAGGACATATAGAGTACCTTAGTGTGGAAGCTTCATCATGGAAATGGACACGCATAAGACTGTGCGTGTGCATAGGAAGGACACATGGAAGGAGATGTGCAAATGTGGATAGGAGTATTTGTAGAAGCATGCATAGAAGTGAGCATCAACGTGTGTGTAGAGGTGTGCACAGAAGGGGACTTGGGGCTTGTGGTTAGTGTACGTTATATATCTATATGAAAATGTCCTGGTATAATGGAATACATGTGTGATAAAAATTAAATGGGAAAAAATATGTACATAGAATTGATGATGTGTATGCAGTCTGCACTCAGGTGGTTTAAGAAAAGCATGTATATGTATGTATGTGCACGCATGCATGTAGCCTGTACTTGTGTATGCATGCACATTCCTCTCACTGTGACCTTCCTGGTGCTGTGACTGTTCCAATAGATACCATGGCTGTGATTCCTTCCATGGGCAACACCTCCATGGAGGTCTCCACAGCAGCTCCACAGCCCTTAGAAGACCTCTTTTCCTGCAGTTTGAATGGTCAGTCCCTAACCTCAGCAGCTCTTTACTTGCTTTGACACTATTGGTAGGGCCATCAAAAATCATCCTAGCTTCTGTTCCTCAGGAATAAGAAACCTTTTGTTTACTTTCTGTTTGCTACCTGAAGCTCTTGAGTTCCACCCCACCCACTTCCTGGGGCGAATGTTTCAATTTGGAGGAATGTTACAATTGGGAGAAACATGCTACACAAGGCTTTGTCAACTAGCCTAATCTAGAAAACCAGCCAGTGATATTCCAAGAGATTTGCCTCTTAGGTGATTCCAGATCCTCCCAGGTTGACAGGATAACCTCATCCCGAGATGAGGAAAGGCGCAGTTGAAGGTTCTGAGACACTCTGGCAACCGTGACCCAGGCATAAGGCCTGTTTTGGGATTGTTGACTTTGAGACCCACACAGATGGTGTCATGGGGGACTTGATGGCAGCCGTATTGAGGAGGGAGTGGCACAGGGGAGCTCAGGTTCACCTAGGAGCACACTGGGGTGCAAGCGGACTCCATGTACCTCCAGGAAGGTTCCATCTCTGTGACAGTGCACACAAGGACACAGGGGTCATCTTTCACAATGTTGTCTTAGATTTCTTCTTGCTCTGGGGGTTTGAAGACATTCTCTATTTCTTAACCCACAATTTGGGAGCAGTTCAGGAGATCAGCTGTCCTCCTGAGTCTTCAGAATTAGTCTCAAAAGTGGCATCTAACTTACTTGGAAAAGTGCACCCTCCAGAAATAGCGAATTTGGCAGGAAAGCTGGGTAAGGTCCCATGATTACATAAAAACTAGTATTCATTTTACACAGAGTGTCAAGTTGGTCTTTAAATAGCAGCCTCATAAGCATGAGCCATTTTATTATCCATTAAGTCATTCAGCATCCACTATACAGGTTTTCAGGTTATTTTTCCCAGAGGAGTTGCTGATATGCAGTATTCTTGAGAAAAAAAAAGAGGGTGGTGAGAGGAGACAGAGAAATTGTTGAAAAGAGTATCCGGCAAGCAATCTCTTATTGCATTTGCTTGATAATTTAGGCAAAATGCAGACATCGAATTTGAAACAAGTAAAAAAGGAAGTCTCTAGAAAGCACCGCAAACTCAGGACTGTTTGCTGTAGTTCAGTGAGAGTTTCTTTGTTTTGCTGCCAATCTTGGTTCTGTCTACAGCAACTAGAGGCACAAGTCCATCATTATGTCCCCATTCTGAGTGGGACACCATGTGAGGCACAGGCTAGAAAGACAGTGTTGTCTCTATTGTGGCTGGAGCCCTGGTATGGCTGGGAGATTGGTATTCCTGTTGAAGGTCACTTGGAGATTCCAGAGCAGAACATGGCAGCTGCTCTACATCCACCACAGGAGTCTCTTCCTGCTACTGTTTCCGAGCAGGGACTCCTGAGCAGCATGGAATCTTTAGACATCCTCAAGTCAGTATAGAAAGTATTGAGGCAGGCTTTATAGACTTTTTATTTGGGGGTCCAGGATCCAGTGCTTATCAATTTCTCAAAAAGATTAGTGGCCACCAGAAATGGGAGGTGACGGGGCCATAGACTCCAGGTCCCTTCCCAGACCACTGGAGGTCACCACAGCAGATGCTGTTCTGTGAGAGCGGGAGACTGCAAATGAAGCCCTCAATTCAGCCATGCAGAGAATGGCAACAGCCAGCGAGCTCCCTCCACCCGTGGTTTAGAGTTGAGCTTTGGCTGCAGTAGACACCATCACACATCATACTCTTGACTTCTGGTATGGTCCTGAAGAGACAGGATGGATAAGAAGAGCCCTGAGTGCCATTTGAGTGACATGATGATATGGCTTGAATGGCTGTTGGAAAAAGCTTCTTCCGTCTGTGTGCATGCCTCAGGATCCCCTTGCTCTGTGGGGGTTTAGATCACAGGAATGCATAAGGTTAGGAAAGAGAGTCTGCAAGCCTGATAGATGGTCTGAATTCTTTTCATTGCGAGGAGTCCTTGAGTCCTTCAGAAAGAGCTCTTGAGTGCTGCTCGCCCTTGCAAATTAAAGAGGCCACACCCCTTTTGTCCAGGTAGTTCAATGAATGCAGTACCCTGTCCCTGCTGTGCTTAAGACTGTCATCATCTTTGGTGTGGGACTGCTTGACGTTGACTTCTTAGCATTGTTCTTGGACGTGCCCGCTCTCTCTCTTTTCTAACCTGGTGCCCATGACATACCCTTCAATAGGGGGCCTGGCAAGCTTTAACACTAGGCTGGGCAGATTCCCAGAATGTTGGTCCCTTGAACATGGACGTTTCCAGGGATAAAACTCAAACATGCTTCATAGTTTCTATGAACACCGATATCAGCCGTACATAAAGGTATGTCCATGCGGCTGCCTGATGGCTGGAGGTCAGCCGTGTGTGGGTGTCAGGGAATTGAAGGCACAAGCAGTAAAGGTTTTGACTACTCAGCACATGACACAGGATTATTGCAGAACTATAACAGCCGGACAGCTCTACCCACTGCTGATGCATTCATAGTCTGTGGGCCTGTTGTGCCAGATTCCCAGCTCTGAACTTGTAGAGTTTCAAGGATGTTTTCTTGGAGTTGGCAAGCAGACAGATTCCTGGGACATTCCTGCTTTCAGGTCTCATGAAAGGAGTGTCTGAAATGTCACTTGTCCTCTGAGAGTGCCAGCAATGTCTGAATAGTGGTTGAATGGAAAATGTCTCCCATAATCTCAGGCATTTGAACACTTGGTCCCCAGTTGGTGGCACTGCTTGGGGAGCTTTAGGAGGTGTGGCCTCGATGCAGGAAGTATGTCACTGGGGGTGGGCCATAAGATTAAAATCTCTGCTTCCTGCTTGGTTCAAGGTGTGAGCTCTCAGCTTCCTGTTTCTGCCGCCATGTTGGCTGCTTGTTGTCAAGATTGCTCCATGGTCACTGACTCTTACCTCTCTAGTACTGTGAGCCCAGTAACCTCAGTGTTCTCTAAGTCGCCTTTGTAATCGTATTTTATCACAGTAGCAGAAGAGTAACAAACACAGTCTGGGACCTCCTCCTTCTCTAACCAACTCCCAACTTCATGGCACTGCTGGAAACTAGACTTGGTTCTGTTCAGTGCTAGAATCAACATCTCTACCTGGGGGAGCGAAGTGATGGCCACTGACTGGCAAGTAAACCTCAGGTAGTACCGGTTATAGGAGCCCTGGACCCCTGGGTGTTGGGCCTGGCGAACGGGTCATCTCCAGAAGAGCAGCCGGTGCATTCACCTGTGCATTCACTGCGTGCTCTGTTGGGGTCATGATTGAGCCTTTTCTTCTGCACATAGTTATTCTACCAGTGTGTTAGTGAAATTCATGTGTCCCCTCTCACCCTCTGAACCGCCTCTCCTCTGCCTGCCCCTTCCTACCTGGATTACAGTGACTTCTCTGTACTTTCCTCTGGTCACCCTAGGGGTTCTCATAGCAAAGGCTCTTGCTCAGGTCTTATTATTTCCCAGCCTCTTGGGGCATGGAGAGGTGTTTCACACAGCTTAACCAGAGAAGGGCCGGCTGACCGTCGGTCCTGGAACTCATAGGTGAATGGGAAGTTACCAGTCCTTTATAACTATGAGTTTACTTGATTCCAGTGAGATCTTGTCAGACAAGATAGCAGCTGGGGTTATGTTGCCCTGCATACATTTAATCTGGGGTGAAAGGCACAGCTGTGGAGTTGAAGGGAATAACACAGTCAATGTCTTGATGGATCTGGAGACTCAAGTCACCTATGAGCCTGACTTCAGTGAGATGAAGCAGGAAGAGAACCCTTATTCTGCACTGTCTTCAGGAGATAGGAAGGTAAAAAGGATTAATTTTATATCTGCCTGGTCCTCCCTGTCTGGAGGGTCGAGGACACACCTAAGGTTTTGGTTTTGTTTTCTACATACGAGTTTCTAGTGTATGAGGCAGAACAGGGGTTAGGACACATCTGACTGCACGTGGGCTGGTGGCTCAAGTTCTGTGGCCTCTGTCCGCAGGTAGCCTATCCCTGAACATGCATGGGGCAGGACACAGAGTAGGAGGTGGTGCCATCTGTGAAGACGTGTGGTGTGATAAGCAGGACTAGGGACAGAAGTGCTCAGGTGGGGACCAGGAAGGTTCAAGATGGCGATGATACTGAAGTTGACTTACTGAATGAATAGAATATACTTAGATGAATGTGGTGGTTTGAATGAGTATGGCTCCCATAGGTTCAAATATCCCGGCCAGCGGGATCTTCAGCAGAGACCCTAGAAGGGGGAATGGCGAATGAAAGGGACAAGAAACACAAAGAATTGACAGCAAGACAGTATTCTGATCAAGCTGCAAAATTTTATTTTTCTCAGGTGGGTTTTATAGTAAGCAGACCAGGAAACTTTCTTTGGGAAAAGATCAGGGGACTGTTGAGTTGCCAAGCAACCCAACCAAGCAACCTAACCACAAAACATTGTTACTAATGGTCACTGTAGCAGAAAGATAAGGAAATGTTAAGGTATTTTCTAATAACTCAGTACGTGTCCAGGAATGTCAAAAGTTTCTGGTTAGTGGCTCAATACTGGACAACAGAAACTTAACTCAGGCAGGCAATATGGCATGGCTCTTAAAATTGTCCTCGGCATTCAAATGTTTGAATACTTGGTCCCCTGTATTAGTCAGAATCTTCTGAAGAAACAGAACTGATAGAATGAAAAAAATATGTGTATATGTGTATATATGCACATACATATATGTATCCCATTTATAGTATATATACCTAATATATATGTATATGCATATACCATATCCCTCATATATATGAGATTTATTAGTAGCTTACAGGTTGTAATCTGAATAGCCAAACAATGGCTGTCTTCCGACAGAAAGGCCAAGGGTCTGGTAGTTGTTCAGTTTATGAGACTGGACATCTCAGCAGTCCCCATATCATGTTGGAGTCCCAGAGAAGTCTGAGAAAGATGCCAATTTTCAGTCTCTGTTGGAACCTCCAAGAAGTAGGCTCTAACAGCAGTGAAGGAATGCCTCAGGAACAGCACAGATGAACTTGCCAGCAGGACTGAAGGCAAGCAGGCAAAACGTGAAAGCTTGCCTCTTCATGTCATTTTAGGGAGGCTGCCCCCAGAAGGCATGGCCTGGATTTTGGATGGGTCCTCTCACCTCGATGAGCCAATCAAGAAAATCTGTTATAGGTGTGCCCAGTGTCTTGGGTATTAGTTGATTCTAGATGTAGTCAAGTTGACAACCAAGATTCGCTGCCACACCCCCAGTCTGTGGAACTGTTTGGTAAGAATTAGGAGGTGTGGTCTTGTTGGAGGAGGTGTGTCACTGGGGGCGGGCTTTGAGAATGTATCCTCTTTCTTCCTTGTGGTTGTGGATCAAGATGGGAACTTCCAAGTCCTCCTTCACGCCACCATCATGGACTCTGATCCTCTTAAACCATAAGCCAAATGAAATGCTTTCTTTTGTAGCTTGACTTGGTCATGATGTTTTCCACAGCAATAGAAAAGTAGCTAGGACAATAAAGAAATAGGAATATGCAGTGACAGAGCAAATTATTAAATGAGTGATTAGAATCAAAGTTGGAGCTTAGTATAAAAAGCACTTGGCACAATGAAGGCATGGGGCTGATACGGGAAGTTAGAGTCTTGCCAGCCGGGACGCAGACTTGCTCCACAATGTGGGCCTGGTGACCTCAGGCTGCTCTCCCTCTCTGAGCATGACAGTTGGCTGATCAAAGTGACATTGTAGACTTGTTATGCAAGTTTAAACACCTATCCTAGGACCCGATAAAGCATGTGAGCCATCTGTAGCCACTTATTATTTAAGAAGATAGAAAATTACCTCTTGGTACACTTGGGATATGATATCTCACCACCACGAAAAAATTACATGTTTCAAACCCCAGCCTGTGCTATTGTGAATATAGCCAACACTATTGTGGTCGAAGTCATAGGCGTCCCCAGTATGAGTGTACCACACAGGATTGTCCACTACCCTGCTGTCTAATTGTGTCCCAGGGCCTCCAGCCATTGGTGTGGGACCAAAAGAAAAGGAGGGAGTAAATGCCTTTTGAATTGGGAAAATTGTTATTGGATTGTTATTATTGGATTAAGAGAACCCCACAGTTACATTAAGTACGGTCAGAGCAATGAGCTAGGCTGGACTGGCTAGTCACAAAGGAGACCACAGTGGCTGAGGAGCATCCTTCTTCAGTAGTGGTGGTCGGCAGTTTCCTGGGGAGCATGCTTCTGCAGCAGTGATAGTTAGCAGTT
>CABHPH010147756.1:8769-31407 GCA_902168325.1 Peromyscus nudipes | reverse complement strand
CTTCTGCAGCAGTGATAGTTAGCAGTTTCCTGGGGAGCATGCTTCTGTAGCAGTGGTGGTCAGCAGTTTCCTGGGGAGCATGCTTCTGCAGCAGTGGTTGTCAGCAGTTTCCTGGGGAGCATGTTTCTGCAGGGCAGTTTCCTGGGGGAGCATGCTTCTGTAGCAGTTGCTTGGGAAGCATGCTTCTGCAGCAGTGGTGGTCAGCAGTTTCCTGGGGTAGCATGCTTCTGCAGCAGTGGTGGTTGGTAGTTTTCTAGGGAGCATGCTTCTTCATCAGTGGTGGTTGGTAGTTTTCTAGGGAGCATGCTTCTTCAGCAGTGGTGGTTGACAGTTACCTGGGTGTTTATTTGAAAGGGAACCCTGTAGGACTTGACTAGAGACTCTATGGGACAAGAAAAATCACAAGAATGGGGGATACACAGCCTGCCACGGTGGGAAGAACACAGTGCCGTGAGGGTGTCACCCACATCCTGTGGCCATTTCTAGGAGGCTTATATCCTTCTTGGAACAATGCAGTTTTCCTTGGGATGTGATAAAATAATAATATAAAAAAGCTTTGTTACAAACCAGCAGCACAAATGTGAAGAAACATAAAAATCCAATAAATTTCTTCAACAGTAGAGTCAAAACACATGATACATCTTTCTGTGTATTCTAGGAGATATTTGTATGAACAGATATCGATAGGGGCCAATAACAGAGCAAAATAAGGATATAACCAAGGTTCAAAGATTTTAGCTGTGGCTACTTATAGGAGTCTTGGTGAGGGGTCACATAGAGAAGCAGAAATGACTCAAAGGTAGCTGTATCACCAAAGCCCACCCCAGCATGAGTGACAGCTCACAAAGCTGGGGACCTGGAGCTCACTGCTTCACTTGCAAGGCCGCTTGACAAGTTGGAGAGCATCTCTTGGGCAGCTCAGTGGGTCCAAGCCTCATTCCAGGCAGCTTGACCGGTCTTTGATTGGACAGCTTGGCTAGTCTGAGCCTTTTCCTGAGTGCTGCTTGTCTGAAAGTGCCTCTTAGTAGTCCTTACTGTTGGTATAAGCTTGAGGGGAGAGAGAGCTATGAATCTGGTCAGTTTCAGGAACTTCCTGAAATTGAGTTGTTTACTTCCTAAGTTTTAATGAACTTTTCTGCAGGATGGAATAGTACACACACACATACACACAGACACACAGACACAGACACACACACACACACACATACACAAACACATACACACAGACACAGACATACACACACAGACACACAGAGAGACAGAGACAGAGAGACAAAGACAGAGAGACAGAAAGAGACAGAAAGTGCATGCAACTTGTGTGTGGGTCATGGGATTTTAGTTTGCATTTTCTAGAACTTTCTAGATTTTTTTTAATCAAAATTATATTTCTTGTATATGCCAGCAGAAAAATGACTGCTGAGATGCTAAAGGCACCTTTGATGGTGGTGCATTCTAAGGCAGGTCTGACCCTCCACTTTGTCCTTTCTCAATTCTTCTTGGGCATCTCAGGTATAACAGGCACGTGGGCCAAATCTGACCTAAAAGCTGTGGTGTCCTTGGGGAGGGAGTTGGGGGGTGATGGGAAGCCCATGGCAATGTGGAGGCAGGAGTGTCAGCACACGGATCATACACTTTCCTCTTGCTGTGGTAAGACAGCATGTACTAAAAGCGACTTACAGAAGGAAGGGTTTATTTGGGCTTGCGGTTCCAGAGGGTGAGTCCATGCTGAAGACATGGCAGCAGGGGTGGGAGGCACATGTGCTGAGCCTCAGGCATGAAGCAGAGAGCGCAAACTTGCAGCGGAGGGGTCTTCTCCCTCTCAAAGTCCGCTTCCAGTGACGTCCTTCCTCCAGCAAGGGCACACATCCCAGGCCTCCCCAGACAGCGCCACCAACTGGAGACTACGTACTCCAATGTCCGAGACTATGGGGACACCTCAGTTAAGCCACCACAGCAGTGCTGTTCGAATCTAGGATTGTCACCACACAGAAGACTGTGTGATCCTTGTGGTCCCTGCCCCTGGCTTGTTCCAGGAAGTCTGTGGAAAGCCCGTGTCTGCTGTGAGCACTGGAGCTGGCCTCTTGGGCTTGCACTCCACACAGTGGCTTTGCTCCAGGTTGCTTGCATGTTACCTCCATTTTGGTAGAAAGCAACTGTGCTGTGGACCTCAGCTCCTGAAGCCTTGTGGGCATGGCTCCTCAAGTTGACACTCTTGTGGTGGACATGTAGAGATGCTACATACAGACTCTTGTCTTCTAGGTTTACTTTGTACTGTTTAAGGCATGACAGTCATCCCCATACTGCCCATGGGAGGGGCCAGGTACCACACCCATCTGCCGTAGCGCTGTGCACCCAGCAGCCAGTCATGGATCCCTCACCTGTGCACTACATACGAAGGAGAAGCACTGTACACAGCAGGTTTACTTGAAATATTTTTAAGTAAACAAATGTGTGCATGTGCGTGTGCAGGCATACGCACTCATCCGTGAACATGAGTGGAGAGGCCAGAGGTTGACACAAGTATCTTCCCTTTTAAATTGTCATCTGACTTTCACACTTGTGCTGTGCATTCCTCAACCCTACACCACAAATACGTAATTAAATAAATGGAAAAAACTTTTTTTTTAAAAGCAAAACTCCAAGAAGCCTTTCCGTCCCAGCAGAGGCCCTGCGTGGCGTCACCCGTCTCCTCAAGCATTCAGATGAATGAAGGATCCCTTTAGAAGTGACAGCCCAAAGTGTAAGAATGATAAACGGCTCTGGCCTTGATAATTTTTATTAAGCACTAAATGTCACATTTAACCTGCATTACGGAAAGCAATTACCCATGTATCAACAGTCAAGCAGCTCAGAGTACGGTGCCCGCAGAAGCACGCTCGGCTCCATCTGGGAATAAGGATTTTCAATTAGGAGGCAAATAGCTGTGGAGGGATGCGGTCTTCCAGGGGCTCCCAGAGGAGGTCTCACAGTAGAGTCTTCATACACAAGCCAGCGTGGCGGTGTCAGCCGACCGTCCCCAGCCATCTGCTGCCAGAGCAGCCGCACTTTATCAAATCTCAATATTTACAGACGCTGATCAGCTCGTGGGGCCAGGATGGCTCCCTGCCAGGGAGTTCTGGGAAATTCATTTTAAGGTGTGTTTCAGTAGGCTAATTAATTTACAAGCACCTGTTCCATGGCTGGGAGCTGTTAGTGCCGCAGATGAGCACAGCCGGGAGAGAGACTTTATCCCGGAAATAGATTTCAATTGATTTTAATTTGCTGATGGCACAGTTGTAGATTTAAGGGGAGTAAAGCCTGGAGCCCCCTTTTTTTCCTTCTTCTTTTTGGAGTGCGTCTCATTGGTGGCATGTTGCTGGGCTCTGCCATTGAGGAGATGGGCGGCCTCAACAGGATGTGTGTGTGTGACAGGCATCTGTGGCCAAAGAGCTTGGGAAAGCGGTATTGATTGAGTCCAGTGGGATGTTGGTGTGGCATTGCCAGTTAGCATAGATAGATGCCTGGGGAAATTTGGATTTCAAATGCACAACAAGTAATCCTTAACAACAGTGTTCCCATAGGGCCGTCTTACACTATTCCGTGTGTCATATGCCTGATGACTGCTTAGTCAGACCTCCTAGACATCACCTGCTGGATTTGGTGCTTCCAGTGTGGTAACATGCTACAGAGACGCAAGCTCTGCCCTCCATTGACTCCTGGCAAGGGCATTACTGTGAGTCAATAGAGTCTCCTGTGCTTACGGCCCAGGGGACACACAGTCCAAGCTCTCTCCTGAGGCTCTCTGTTCCTCGGTATACTCTCTATCCACCAAAGACTGTGTCTCTATAGCCCATTCCACCATCTTTGTTGAGGGAGGGGTTTGGGCACCTCTCCTTGCCTGGGAGGCCTTGGGACATATGGTGATACTTCTTGTGTAGAGAGACCAGAAAAAAGAACAAGGAAAGGGAATAGGCCCCTCAAACCCATGCTGTATGTTGTTACTGCTTCGCCCAAAGCTGGCGCAACCACTTAAATGTTTGCAAGGTGAAGAGAATGTGTGTGGCTTGTCAGTGGCGTTCTGAAGAGGAAACGCCAAGAAGGTGGAAAGGACATTGGGTGATAGGGGTGTGGTTCGCCGCGAGGTTCAGTTGCCTATGGCCACAGCTGTCAGATACTCCTTCCTGCAGGAGTGGTGAGATGGGTACCATGGAAAGGAGCTGGAGGGCTGCCAAAGTGTCCTCACTGTGGGCGTGGCTTGGTCACTTGGATTATTCAGGGGCTTCTGTGGTACTGGGTTGTGGGTCCCCATCCCATCTCTCCCTCCCTTCCCTCCTCTTTCCTCTTTCTTTTCCCACGCCTTTCCTCTTCATTTGTTAGTTTGTGTGTTCTGGGTCCACGCTGGCCTAGAACTCTGGCAATCTTCCTGCCTTGGATCTGCAAGTCCTGGAGTTACCGGCTTGTGCCTTCACATTCAGCTCTGTATCCCGTATCTTGAAAGCCATTCTCTAAAAGACACAGGTGACATTTGGTGTCCCGGGAGGAACCACTGCTTCAGCAGAACCTGCAGGATGGGGGTCTCTTCAGTATTAATGCCAGGAGCAAGCTTTGCTCCTGTCAGGGACAGGCTGGTGCTTTCAGTGTGGGTGATGTTCTGAGGGAGAGTCATGTTTACCCTGTGCCTCTGGATGGTGCCCGGTTCAACTTCAGCATCCCTTACTGCAGAATCCTCCACAGTGAGGCTCAGCGTACTGGGGGGTGGGCACTCAATTAGAATTTCTCAAATAAATGTTAAAAGCACATTTCTTGAAACATGCTTGAAAAACTAAGCAGAGCCTTCAGCTAATTAAGAGGCGGGAAATATCAATATAGGAAGGAACAAGGATTTGTCTGGTAAGATCCTGAGGGCGGGGGGAGTGAAGATATGGAGGAGGCTGAGTCAGGCCTGGCTCCAAAGCCCACTGCACCATGATGAATCCCCCCTCTTCCTGTGCTTCCTTACTCCCCCTTCCCTTTCTAAATATGTCCACAGGAAATGAGCGTGTGCATGCCCATAGTAATGTGAACGCGTAGGCAGATTCTCCTGCGTCTTGGCTGTGAATCTGTTAGAGATGATGTTGGTTGGTATGTGTGAGAGAAATATTGATTTTTCCCGTAAGTCACTATGTCCTAAGGAAGGAGCCCCGATTGCAGCTGTAGTGAACAGCCTATGTGGATGAGAGCAGGCCACCACCCTGGGGAGAGAGCCTCAAGTCCAGCCATCGCTTTCTGCAAAGTCATGGAGAGTGGAGTCAGTCTGTGTTCAAGCCCCTAAGGGTGGCTTGGAGGAGGTACAAGATGGGTCAGTGCACATCCAGCTTACCAAGAACATCCCACAGTGATGTTCCACTCAGTGAAAGTCGTTCCACCCTGTGAGGCTCCCTCTCTTCTGAGCTGTGTGTTGATCCCTGGCCACTGCTCCGGTACCTTAGTCTCTCCCTGCTCCTGTGTTGACTGATGCACCCTAAGGGTGGACCCATGGGACAGCAATGAAGATCCTGTAGAGGCTATCACAGTCAGAGAGCCTGTGATAGCAGAACACCAGCAGGATGGCCACCAGTGTGCTACAGGCAGGAGGCTGCTGTAATAGCAGACCGGCAGCATAATGCTGAAAATTTTTATCCTGTAGGTCCAGGAGGTGGGAGTCCTCCACCAGGCACAAGCTCCAGAAATCTCTGGCCAGGGCTGCTTTCCCCATTCCCTCACACCACAGGGAACAGGCTCTCTGGTGTCTCCTCCTGTGAGCACACAGGTCTCAGCTGGGTCGGGGGAGGTCAACCATCTTTAAGATAGGTGTTTACATCATCATTGCATGTAAGTCAATTACCTCCAACAACCTCAGAAAATGCCACATCTTGAATCATTCCTAGATGAGCTGGCAGCTGCAGGCTCTCGGAGCAACAGCAAGCCTGTGGGTTATATGAACTCTCCCTTCCCAGCCCGACGAAGGTTGGTGAGGGGCTGTCTCTCACGATGCTGTTTTACAGTGTGTCCAGGCCCTGTTTTAGCGGTGTGAGTTCACGGGTTACACTCACATTTCACTGTGCATGTTGGGTGATTCCCGCCTTCATGGTGACTAAGATTAAGACACACTCGGTTACTGATGAGACATGCCTTTGGATGTTTCTGTGAGTTTCCAGACAGAATTGATGGAGGGGAGGAGAACTTTTCTTGGTGTTTGAAGCACAATCCTATGAGCTGGGGTCCTGTGTTGAGTACAGAGGGGAAGGGATAAAGCCCACTGAGCAACAGTGCTCTTTCTCTGCCCCTCCATCTGTCAAGGGTGAACAAGCTCCTGCTGCGGCTGCAGCCTTCAGCCGTTCTCATCACCCCAACATTCCAGCCAGGATGGGTTATGCTCTCAAAACATGAGTCAAAGTGAGTCCTTCCTCCCTGACGTTGTCCCTGTCAGGTACTGGGCGATGGGGAGAAGAGTAACCAACAGAGTTCTTGAAATTCTGGAGGAGGGCGCAAGGACAGCAGACCCCAAAAATAGGAGCTTAGAAATGTCCATGTCAGGCTGGGGAAATGGCTCAGTAGGTTAAACGTTTGCTGTGCAAGCATGGGGACCCAGATTCTGATCCCCAGCACCTATACAAAAGCCGTCTGGGTGTGGTGGTGCACGCCTGCAATCCCAGCCCTGGAGGGGAGATGGGGGTGGGAGGAAGACCGGGGAAAGACTTACTGGCCAGCTAGTCCAGCTGTATCCATGAGCTCCAGTTTCAGTAAGAGACCTTGTCTCAAAAACTATGATGGAAAAGTGACTGTGGAAGATACGTAAGTGTAGTTGAAAGTTTTCCTGTGTCCTACCTGGCCTGCGGTCAGGACAAATATCTCTCACCCAGCAGTCCCACAGCCGCTTGGACCCAAATAAACACACAGGCTAATATTAATTAAAACTGCTTGGCCTTTAGCTCAGGCTTACTACTGACTAGCTCTTACACTTAAACTCAGCCCATTTCTGTTAATCTATATGTCACCACATTTTCCATGGCTTTACCTGTGTGCCATTACATGCTGCTCCCTGGACAATGGGCTGGCATCTCCTGACTCTGCTCTTCCTTTTCCCAGAATTCTCCTTGTTTGCTTATCCCATCTATACTTCCTGCCTGGCTACTGGCCAATCATCATTTTATTAAACCAGTGTACAAAAGCATTATCCCACAGCACATAAGGCCTCCATGTTCATGCATACACACATGGAGAAGCAGTTGAAGGAAATACCTAATGTTGGTTGATACATGATGACAGAAGTACATGTACACAGGCACACATATGATACACACACACACACACACACACACACACACACACACACTGATTCTCCCTGTGGTTTACTGTGAGCCAGATAACCAGTGTTGGCTCTGGACAGGAGTCAGGGCCAGGTCTGGAATGTGAGTGACTGGCACATCTATATTGTACACATGTCTAGGGTCAGTGTCCACATCCATCTATGGACAAATTGTAAGTCTGATCTGAGGGTCCCAGAAGGATAAGAATGGCCCCGCCTTGGACACATCACACTCTTCACACAGATCTTGTCCCAAGAAGCCAGGCAGCTAGCATGCCTGGGAGCCTGGGAGGTCCTGTGCTCATGAGGAGACCTCAGATTTCCATTTTCAGAAAGGCCTGGGGGCTCACCAGACAGGGCTCATTAATTTAAGACAGTTGAACTTGCGTGCTCCGGGGCTCACAATTCAATTATGGAGGGAGATAATCTTCCTGGGATGGTTCATTGAGGCTCTGATTTTTAATTAATTCTATGCGTGTGGGGATGCTGTGGAATGCACAGGGCTGTCACCTCTGTGTTCTTGTTAGTGGACTCTGGCTGGCTTTTGCCTGTGTGTTGGAGAGCTGAATTCAGGTTTGTCTGTTTGCACAGCACAGTAGACATTTACCCGCTGAGCTCCCTCCACAGCCCCTTAAACTGAGTATTTTCTTATTCCTACAGGTTCATAAGCCATGGCCTTGTGCCAGGCTGAGGAAATTCATTGACAATATATCTCAGTGGCTTTTGTCCATGTCAAGAGATCTCCTGGATATGTGGCCAGCCAGTCAGATACATTTGATCTCAACACACAGTTGAACTGCCTGCTCTAGGCCCAGAGCTAAGGCAGCCGCAGGCTAACATGCTACAGTGTGTGTAAGATCGCATTAAAGACTAAGTTTTGCTGTGTATGCAGATAAGTAACTCAACCTGCTTGTCTTCTGCCTGCAAACCACCTGGGACCAAGGCACAGTGGCTTTGTAAGGCCATGTTTGAACCCAGGGTCAGGGAAGAGGCCTTGTTTTTGATGATATTTAATGTTGTGATCATATTGTGGAAAAATATATTTGAAGTGAGATTTGGCATCTTAAAATTTTATTTTCTGTGGTAGAGGGCCTTATACACAGGAGACAAGACTCTACCCTAAGCCACACCTTCGGCCCAGGTTTAACCATTTTAACTATACCTTCCAGTGGAGTTGTGTGCATTCTTGTCCTGGTGTGACCATCACCACCACTATCTCCAGAACGTCTCATCTTCCAAAACTGGAATTCCCACACACTAAACACTTGTTTCCTGCCCCACCCACTTCTTCGTCTTGTGACTCAGTGAATCGGATAACTCTGGCTTCCTTGGATAGATGGAATCATGCACTGTTTATCTTTTTTGTTGACTGGCTTACGTCACCCCCATGTCCTCCATCTACAACCCTGCAGCGTGTAATCTCTTCTTGATGGCTAGATCTTATTCCTCTGTGTGCACAGACCTCCTCTCTTTTTCCATTTGTCTACTAATGGACACTTGGGTCGCCAGACTGGGGCTGACGAGACTAATGCTTTTGTGAACAGGCCACATGGGTATCTGTTGTTCCTGCTCTTGAATTTTCTAAATATACATTTCAGGGGTTTTATTAACAATAAAGTGATGCCTGCTGGTGTTACTTCAACTTGAAGATGTTAAGTCCTAATTGTGCAGGATAGTCTGCTTCCCATATGTCTAAAAGTTCCTGAAGGACAAGTCCTCAAGAAGTTGAGATGACCAGGGGAGCGGCAGGTGACCCAGGAGAAGCTGCCTACCCAGGTGGAAAGTGGGCTTCTCCATGATTCTGAATCTGAAGGGACTGTGGCACACAGATCTAAGGAATTAAAGTTTTGCTTAGGCACCAAGAGCTAGAAGATACCTTTTTGTCTGGTGTTTACCTTAGATAACAAAAAGCAGCAAGTGCCGCTTCCTTTTGTGGTTTACATTTTCATCTTGTTGGAGAGCATCCTCCAGTGGCTTTCTGAGATAAGGCATGGAGGTAAATTTTGCAGACACCCCTGAATTTTAATATCTTTATAGAGGTCGTTTTCCATAAAGATTTGAGCAACTGATCTTTTAGTATCCAAGCTAATAGTGATAGCTCCATTTTCTCTTTCTGTATGTGTGTGTACATGCATGTGCGTGCACCTGTGTAGACCAGAGGTCTACCTCAGTTGTTTTTCCTCAGGTACCCTACATCATGTGTTGTGAGAGAGGATCTCACTCTTGGCCTGGAACTCTCTGATTCAGCTAAACTGGATGGCTGTTGAGCCCTGGGGATCTGCCTGTCTCTGGGATTACAAGCATATGCCACTTTTTTATGCCCGGCTTTAAAAAAAAAAATGTGGTTCTGGGCCATCTAACTCAATTATTCAAGCTTACAGGCAAACAGTTACTGACCAGACTCTCTGTGACAGTAATTGTTCCAGGAAGAGCTGGGTGACAAAATTCAGGCCAGCGTAATACAAATGTGACAGTGACAGCCAAAGATTCTGAAAGGGTGCGGCAAGAGCCCGCCTTCCTTGACTTTTCCTGCCGGTACTGCGTCTGGCAGCCATGGCTGACTTGCTAAGGTGCTGTACTGAGGATGAACCTGGATGTGAACCGTGGAAGCAGGAATGCCAGCGACTTGTGGGGAGAGGCATGGGCAAAGCTGCTAAGAGAGGTCTATGCCCGCCTGTGTGGCCCTACTGATAGGCTGCCTACAGGGAGGCGGATAGTCTGCCCCTTCTGGCATGGTGGCTGCTAGATGGTATGTATGATGTGGAACTGGGTTTCATTCTTCTTACATTTGGCTTTGACGACTGCTGTGTTGGTTAGCACAGCCCTGGGCATGGTGATGATGGGTGATGCACTCCACCACTCAGGTACATCTGAGCCTGGCTCTGCTCGGAGCCACGGTCCCTTCCTCCCACCTGCCTTATGCTAAGGACTGATCGTCTGTTCCTCTGCTGGCCCCTCTGTCCTCAGCTTGGTGAGATCTGGGGATGAGACTTGGGTCCACACGGTGTTCAGCCCCTTCTCTGTTGTGGACCACACTGAGACTTGATGGCACTTTGGAAATGATCCGATTCACCCTGTAGATCCTACTTGATAGGTTGTGTTAATTAAAAACATTTCCTTTTCTCTGATGTATGGAGCAGTAGCTTAAAATGTAGGTTCACCCCCCCCATAACCTTGGGTTTATGCTTCGCTCCCCATGGTGTCCAATCGCTTTTCCTCCGTGTGTCCACCTTTCCTCCCTTGTTTTCTCTGTTCTGTTTCCTCCGTCAATATTTTCCTGCTATAGCTGCAGATGGACTTTTGGACAATCTCTTTTCAGCTTTCCGTGACTCTGGTTGCAGGCAGAAGCAGGATCAGTTAACCCTGAGTAGGATCAGTTGAACTCCTCTGAGTAGATCCATTAGCCCTGTGTTGTAGCCGGAGGCTTTTCTCTGTCCCGACCAGCCCTGCAGCTGCTTTTAAAATAATCACTCAGAGGCTTGATATTAATTCCAAACTGTTTGGTTTATGGCTCAGGCTTATTACCAACTAGCTCTTACAACTTAAATTAACCAATTTCTATTAATCTATGTATTGCCACATGGCTGTGGCATTATCTGTCACTGGCATCTTGTTTGTTGGATGGCTGGATAGCATCTCCTCCCTCCTCCCTCCCTCTTCCCAGCATTCTTAGTTTGGTAGCCCCGCCTATACTTCCTGCCTGGCTACCGGCCAATCAGCATTTTATTAAACCAATTCGAGTGACAAATCTTTACATTGTACAGATTACATTACATTGTACATTGAGGATTATTCCACAGCCCTGCATGACTCGCAATCCCCCGCCTCTCCTCTCACGTTACAACTTGTCTTAAAAATTCATACTTTCCTTAGTTCCCTGGAGCGTGAAGCTATTTGTTGACTCGACTTCACAGAATGCTCTTGTTCATTTCTCTTTTCTACTCCATACAGTTTTTGCAAACACTCTGGGCTAGCCGGCTTCATCCCCTTTTCTTTCAAGGGGAGGTGATTTGTCCAGGTCGCTCTCAGCTGCTGGCTCGGAATGCTCCTCTGTGGTCGCTCACTCCTCAGCCTGCACCTTCTCACACTTTCTGCCTCTGCACTGTGGCGCTGGAGCTGTTGTCCTGTGTTTGGGGGAGGCCAGAGGAGGTGGATCCCAGTGCAGAATTCTTCTCTAAAGTTGTCAGTCAAGCCACGGGGGGTGGGAGGGGGGGGGGGGTGGGGGTGGGGGGGGGGGGGGGGTGGGGGTGGCCCAGGCCTACAATCCAGTCCTCAGGAGGTAGAGGGGGGAGGATCAGAAATTCAAGGCCAGCTTTAACTATATAGCGAGTTTGAGTTTAGTCTTGTCTATATGAAATCCTGTCTCAAACAAACAAAATAAACAAGGTTGTTTGTTACCTGGGCCCAGTCTCAGAAAGATGGGCCAAGGTCTATTGCAGAATTGCCCCTTTTCTCTCTGTCCCCAACTCAGAAGGCATACTCTCTCAGGGTCCTAGGCCCAACAGGGAGGTGGAGCAAGCCGGGTGGGCAGCCCCTGCCAACCTTTCCTTATCTTTCCTCCAGGGCAGTGTAGCATTAGTTCCTCCTACTGGGGACAGAGACCGCTGCCCAGCAGGGGTCTGCCTCCGGCCATGGCAGAGCTCCTTTACTGAAGGCCTGACCAGCTGCCTTGCTGAGCAGTGTGTCTCCCTGGGTGAAATCTGTGCAGTCGGTTCTGCCAAGAGGAACAGGACTCGCTGCTCTCCTCCTGGAAGGTTCTCCAGAAGCTAGGGACTAGAGCACTCCGAAGGAGACACTGGCATCAGGGTAAATAGACCGGGCTAGTGAGCCTTTGTGGCTTTAAGATTGGAGTGAGGGGTGAGTTGTCCTCAGAGGACAGCTGAGAGGTGCTCTGGGGAGTCACAGACACTGAGGCTATTCACAGGGACGCTGGGCGACACTGACTCACGGACAAATTGCTCCAGAGCACTCCAGTGTTCCTTTCGCTTGGGGTCCCTAAGTGGGCAAAAGGGAAATTTTCAGGAGAAAGCACCTGGCAGTCTGAATGGCAGCTTTGGTGCCTGCATATTAAAGAATGTAAGGGGAGGAAGCCGTTTTACCTACATTACCTGCAACAGTGAGGCCCACATAAATAAATAAAATCACACTTGCGCCCACGCGGCTGGAAAGTTAAAGAGCGCAAGTAGACTTGTGTTTGCCAATAGTTTGCAGGCAGATCTCAGTCTGATTCTAGGAGAAAACCTGTAGTGATTTTAATAATTAAGGCAAGATCAAATGTCTGTCCTTAATAATTAATGGAAAAAATACCAAATGGAAAATTTAAGCTTTTGCTCTGTATGGAGGTTCATTTTAAGACACACATTGGACTCAGAATTCCTTCTCCTGTGAGAAACAGGAAAGAGGGGAGAATGCATGCGTGCAGGTAGCCCAGGTAGGGGTTGTATGTTCAGAGTCCTCCTTGATGTTCCCAGTGGAGACAAAGCCCTGAAACTTAAGGCCTCCAGAGGGTGGGCTTTGCATGCACAGTCTATGGTGGAGCAAGGGCGTACTGGCTCCATACAGTGGAGACTCTGTTATCCCCTGCAGCCCTTGGAACCCTAGTCAGTTTCTGTGGGGAGGCGTGGAGGGGGTAGAGGGAATACATGTGTATGTGTGCATGTGCACACCTGTGGATGTCAGAGGCCAACAGTAATGTCAGTCTCTCTTCACCTTCTTCTTGGAGACATGGTTGCTCACTGAACCAGGCCGGATTCAGCTAGACTGACCAGCCAGCCAGTCCCGGGAGTCCTCCTGTCTCTGCCTCCTCAATCCTGGTATTTATAGATATACCACGCACACCAAGTTTTCATGTGGGTACGGGGATCGAACTCAGATCCTCGTGTTTGCGTGCTTTACTGGCAGCTGTCTCCCCAGCCTCCAGCCCTGGGCACTTTCTACAGTGAGGAAAGTGGCCAGTTGTGTGGTTTGAAGGTTCTCCATCCATCGGCTTGATCTGAGGACGGGTGCCGTTGTTTCTAGGTTGGCAGTGAAGGTTTATAGGTGGCAGCACCTATGCCACTACCTTAAATCTCACCAAGAGGAGAGGTGCTCGGAGCTCCGCATGTGGCTGTTGCTCTTCGCTCCTGAAGCCCCGGTACCGCGTCGCCTCTTTGGGGTGACAGTGCTGGCGCCTCAGCAGACCGCAGAGCGGCAAGCGTGGCCTGTAAGATGCAGCAGCACACACACACACTCTTTGGAGCTAACGATGTAGGGCCGTGTGTAAAGCGAAGAAAGAAGATTTAAGTAGGTGTCACTTGCGGAATAAAACAATCAGAAGGCTTTCTCGGATAATGAAGATGACACTGAATTGTGTAAACAGATCCTCAGCTTTCCGAGCGGCCACACTCTGCCAGGAAGCGACCGCTTTCTCTCCAGCCGGTTTCTTTACATCATCTAAGTTTATTTTCAGCACTCGCCTTTTTATAGATCAAAACAGACCTCCAGGTAGGTTCTTTGGAGAAGCACCTTTCTGTCTCATAGGCAGACAGAGCTTGCTGGAGACAGAAGAGGGGTGCTGCCCTGGTCCAGCAGTTCGGAGAGTTTGGACCAGAGGCTGCAGCACTTTCTGATGCTGGTGTTTCTGGCATTTTTTTCTGCCTCACCCTGTCTCCCAAGTTATCAATCCCGATTCTACAAACGTGTGCATCTGGTGCCAGCTGGAATAAGACAGGAAATCTATGTTGTTATCTTTCCCCTGCTGTGTGCGGCATGCAGATACCTTGAACTTTTGGGGAAAGCCATAGCAAAGCATGGAATGTTCCGGACCAGGAAGATGGGATTATAAGGAAGGGTTGCAGCAGCCGACCTCCACCCTGTAGTCTTTCCTTCAGCAGAGGCAGTTAAGTCAGCAGGGCTCCACGCTAGGCTCCAGACACAAACACCGCCCCCTTCCTGCTGGTAGGTATCAGGCCACACCACAAGCTCCTCCTATGGCTTTTCTTTCTGTAAACGCCTGCCATGTGTGTGTATATGTCTGTGTATGTGTATGTGTGTGTGTATATGTGTATGTTTGTGTGTGTATGTGTATGTGTATGTTTTTGTGTGTGTATATTTGTATGTTTGTGTGTGTGTGTGTGTGTGTGTATGTATGTGTATGTTTTTGTGTATATGTATTTGTATGTTTGTGGGTGTGTGTGTGTGTTTGGGCCGGCCCCAGGGCAGCTGCTGTGGTTTACTGGGGACCAGGACCATGTGAGGTATTGGGTGGAAGGAAGGTCACATTCCACCCCTGAGTCTTGTGCACTTTCAGTGTGTTATTGTTCTTGCTCTTCCTGAGGTGGGTCTAGAGACCTTGTTACAGAGCTGACCTGTTTTCTATGTCCATTTTGTACCCGTCATGCTCCCTCTACGCTGGTGTGTTTGTGAGCGGACTAGTGTCACACCGACTTTTCTCCATGACATGCATAGCTCCATGGGATATACTGCACTGCTCTCCACCGTGGGTCTTCGTCTCCCTCATACCACCTTTGGGTGTCTTTGAATATGAATCTTGAGGGTACTACCCCTCACATGCAATAGTTGTTCTCTAATCTCTTGCACACTAACGCAGTGTGTTAAGACACACATCCAAAGGGGTTGTTGAGCTATCCTGCCAACTCTCTACCTCTTAGCCAACAGGATACAACATGTTCCTGGAGTAAGTAGAAAGTGTGGCAACTGCCCCCCCCCCCCCCCCCGTGGTTCTCAGGGGGGGTTAATTTGATTGTCATGTGACAGAATCTAGACTCATTAGGAAACAAACCTCTGGGCATGTCTGTGAAGGAGTTTCTACATCAGCTGGTTGAGATGGGAGATCTACCCTAAGCTGGGGCACCATTCCCTGAGCTGGGGTCCCAGACAAAATAAAAAGGAGAAAGCAAATGACCATCGTTACTCATCTCTATCCTGCTTCCTGACTGACTACGGGTACGATGTGACCAGCCACCTCACACTCCATGTCTCTCCAGCCATGATGGACTGTACTCCGAGCTGTGAGCCAGAACCAACCCTTCCTTCTCTCAGTGGCTCGTGTCAGGTAATTGGTTGCAGTAATGAGACGGATAACAGAGGTGCTGCTTCTGGGCACCCAGCAGCGCCAAGCTCCTGTGTCGCGCTCACCTCAGCTCCTGAGCTTCAGTGCATCAAGGTCTCAGAGACGTGATCTCTACCCATGCCTCAACACACACCGTGTTCCCGCCTTCCAGGACACCCACGTGTGGGGCTCCGTGGGAGGATTGCCTTTGTCTGGGAGAGGATGGAGTGTGCTGAGGAATCCCCTGCAGATACTGCTGTTCCAGGAACACGTGTACTGTGGCGTATCGCGTAACGGTGCGCTGTGGGGAACAGCAGTGAATAGAGGGGCATACAATAACATGCATTGTTGATGTTTGTTAAAATAAAGATATTCAATTTATAATAAAAGGGATTAAATGCTTAATTCATGCCTATGTTAATATTTGTCTGCAAGTACACAGATAAATGGCAGCGCACCTTATCACGTCCAACACCTGCGCGTACAAGTTCCTCTGCTGAGATCTCCACGGGATTGTATGTTTTACAGAGCTTAAACTTTCATTTCCCAAAATAATGATATCATTCATTTACAGATATAGATAGGCACGCCATACTCCAGCTTCAGCTCAAGGCGAGCATTGTGGCTTGGGCTATGGAATACAGGATTAATTACAGTGGTGATAGGCCACAGTCTGCCACCACAGCAACCGGTGACTAGCACAGTGGTGGTGGCTGCATGCTTCCCTTCAGGAGCTGGTAGGGGGCAATGCATCAGCTGCCCGACCAGCAGAGCGTTGTGATGCACTCAGCTTTGTGCAGACTTGCTGTACCTAGAAGCCATGGTGCTTGTAAATTGAATCTGATTTTTAAATGTGCCGGGGGAATTTACACTGAAGATACTAGGGCTGGGGGTGGGGGTTGGAGGGCTGGGCATGTAGCAAGTTGTAACAGGATTTGCTGACCTTGCATGAAGCCCTTGGCTGCATCTCCAGTATTGCGTAAGCCAGGTATGGTGGCCCACTCTAGCATTAGGGAGGTAGAGGCAAGAAGATCAGGAATTCAAGGTCACCACTGGTTGTATGTGAATTTCAGGATGGTGTGGGCTACAGGAGACCTCATCTGGGGTGAGGGGGTTGGTAAGAGAATATCATTCTACCTTTGAATGCAGCCCCCAATGGATGGTTAGTAGACACTCATGATCAGCTGTTATTTGATCATTCCCGGGTAAAGATAAAGTCAGGTCCTGCTCCTCCATGGCTTCAGAAAAGCTAAGTACAGCTACAACCCGAGGCTCCAAGTCTGGGGCTGTGTTACACGGGGCGTGCCGTCAGGGACAGCGTCTCCCGCAGTCCAGCCTTGGCTGGATCAGGATCTACCAAGCACTGTGACAAAGCAGCCCATGCTGGAATCATCATGATAGAAACTCATCCTTGGCGTCTTAGGTCAGAAGTCTGACATGGTGTGAGCGGGCTGTGAACCCCTGGGGGTCAGAAGCAGCTCTGTCTACAGGCTCCACAGCCTATACTCACAGTGTCCCTGTCAGGGGGAGGAAACAGGCTTAACGTGACTGTGGAGGCTTTCAGGATCTCAGCCCAGTGCAGGGTCTACGCCATCCAAGGACATGAGCGCCTCTCTCATGTGTCCAGGGATCCCTGCCTTGTGGCTACACAGTTCTGATTTTCACATGACATTCTACCCATGACCCCAGCCAGTCTCAGGCTCAGGCTCACACTGCTCAGCATGTCACCTCTCTAGATACAACTGCAGTGATCTTATCTCCAGATAGAGATCCATTCAGAGGTGCGTGTTCATGTGTGTGTGCGTGTGTTGGAGGGTTGCATGTGTATGTGGAGGCCAGAGGCTGACTTTGGGGGTCTTCCTTTACAGCTCTCCACTTTATTATTTGAGACAACATCTCTCAGTGAACCTGGCACTCACCCATTTGACTAGACTCACTAGTCAATGGCTCCAGTCTTCATCTACCCAGTGCTGGGATACTAGACTTGGCTTTTAAATGGGTGCTGGAGATCCAAATGCGGGTTCTTGTGTGTGTATGGCAAGCACTTTACAAACTGAGTTATTTCTCCACAGCCCCACAACCTGTGATGTGTTGGAGACACAACTATGAGAGGCCAGCACAAGGCCAAAGGGCAGAATCAGGACAAAGGCACAGGCTTAGGGTGGCTATTGAAGAGCTCACTCTAAGGGTCTTAGCCAAACCCAGGGTGTATCCATCAGCTGGGGCCCAAAGCGTGAGTCCCCTGTGGTACCATAGCAAACCTCCTCCACTTGAACACATCATGGGACGTCAGATGGCTTGTAGGTCACAACTATGTGGAGAACGTTGATACTAAGCGCAGCAGACGAGAGTGGCAGTTAAATTACGTTATCTTTCAAAGTCAGGAGAAGTAGTCAGTGATGTCTGCCCATAGCATGCAGCTCTTTCAGGAGGAAGCCGACCCAACAGGGGTGGACTCTTCACTGCACTGGTGAGCATAGAGCTGGAGCAGAAAGGAGAGGACCTATGCCCCACGAATGGCAGGAACAAAAATCTAGATGGGTGTAGGAGTAACGGGAAGTTTTCACAGAAGACCCTGAACCAGAAACCACTGTCTCCCAGAGACCCTCCATGTGCCTCATGATGTAAATTCTGCAAAGGAGGAATTGCATATCCTGGTGACAGATCAGCTTCACTGTCAGCTTGGCTCGATTTGGAATCATCTAGTGGACACAGCCCCGGGAATGTCTGCGGGGCTTGTTTCTAGAGATGTAACTGAGCAGGGAGACTCCTGCTGAATGTGGGCAAGGCTGTCCTGTGGATTGGGCTCCCACACTGAATAGGCAGTGGACCACCTCTGTCCCTGATAGGATGAGATGCGGACAAGCAGCTGTCACACTCCCAATGTCTCAGAGCTGCCCAACACATGTGATTAAATTAGCATAAGCTGTCATATCACGTGTCCTATTGCGAGTCTCTCGTAGGTCAGGAAACTTAAGGAACGGAGCAGACCAGACAAGGAGAATTTTCAGTTTTCAAAGACCATCGATACACCATGACATGCCGAGAGGGGTGTGGTGTGGGGATACACTGATCCGGGGAGACCAGGTTAGGTTTGGGAACTCAGCCCCTGCAGTCAGCAGCCCTGGTTGGCACTGAGTGGCATGGGCACCTTGAAGCCAGGTGAGGCAAAGCTGTGCAGTACCACTCAGTCCCACTTGGAACCGGTTCCTGCGGCTACATAGCTGTGAGTGAGTGGTTGGCTGGCCCTCGGTCAGCCTCATTACTGCTCTGGGGCTTTGTAGCTGGATGTGGTTTGCATCGATTCACAAATGCTGGCCGGTCAGCTGTCCCTGCATGAAAGGGGGAACCAGTTGGGAAGCTGTTCGGTAGAGCACCCAAGTGGAGGGACTTCCAAGCTGTGTCTTTCCTTGGGAGTTGATGTGGCATCTCTGATCCTGTTTTCTCAGTTAAAGGGGGACTGTGCATTCTGTGAGGGCGGGATGACAAATGTTACCCCCTCAGACCCTCTGCACAGCACCAAACACGCCAGGAGCCAGCAAAACACGGCTCTCGGGCTTGATTACTGGATGCTCGGCTGGTGTCAAAACTGAGGCCATGGTTTTTACTTTATTTATTTATTGAGACAGGGTCTCTCTATGTAGTCCTGGTTGTCTTAGAGTTCTCCATGTAGACCAGGCTGGCCTCACACCACACCCAGTACGGTCATGTTTTTTAAAACCTGTGCTCAAGGGAAGGCCACAGTATGTGGGGACATTGTATACTTTTCTCATTACTATGATGGAATAGTTGACAAAATAACTTAAGGGGGGGTTTGTTTTGGCCCCTGGTTTGAGGGAACAGGACATAATGACATGGAGGTCATGGTGCAGGAGCTTAAGGAGGAGGCAGGTCAATGGTACCCCACTGTCAGGAAGCAGAGTGACAGTGTTATCACGCGGCTTACTTTCCCTTTTTGGTTCGGTCTAGGACTCCAAACCGTGGGATAATGCCACCCACACTCAGGGTTGGTCTTCCCTTCCCAGATAACCTCTCTAGGGGCACCCTCATAGCCACGTCCACATGTGTGTGTCCCAAGTGATTTCAAACACAGCCAAGTTTCCGACGAAGACTAGGTACGTGGGGCTACCTAGGCAGGCTTAGAGTTGGTGCCCCTAGAGGTGACTTAATTGAACATTTGTGCAATGTCCAACAATGAGACGCAAATGGTCTAGCCTTGGGCATGGAACTGAGACAGGCAGCTAGAACTCAAACTTTGTGTCTGAGATGCTGCAGCCCGGAACCTCTGGTTTGAGTCCAAGAGCGTCTGAGAGCTGCTTGCCATGGCCACTCAGATGGGGTGGAGTGGAAATGCATGGGTTGGGTGGGAAAGGCCTGGGTACTAGGCCAGTGGGCTGATAGTTCTATCCTCCCATGCCCCCAGTGAGGCAGGTGGACTGTGAGACACACTGACCCAGCATGTCTGGGACAGGAGCTGGTAGTTGTTGCTATGTAGACAACAGCCCAGAAAGGCTTTCTAGGGTGAGGCTGCAAAAGGTGCCAGGCTTCTCCAACTTTTCTCTGAAGAGGCCAAGCATAGAATTTTATTACTTCAGGTTCATCCAGGGAGCGTGAGTGAATGGCCACTGAGGGAGTCACTGATGGCCAACGTCCTGGTCACAGAGCTCTGAGTGCTGGCTGACGGTCTGCAATAAAGACCACCTCCCTGGTCCTTCTTCCACCAGGCACGGGCCTTCCCTTTTCCTCTCACTAGTGACAGCAAACAGAGGGTGTGTCCTACTTCCTGAATAGCTCTTTAGAAGTACAAAAGGCTCTGGGCAGGTATTGTGATGGCCAGTGTGGCTATGGCCATCAGGGGCCATGGGTCATCCACTGGGAAGTAGCTGTTGTTTAGATGCTGCAGACCCTTGCTGGACCTCCTTTTCTGGCTCCTTTCTGTGCCTTCTTGTTGGACTGGAGCCACTGTTGCTCAAGGTTTGGTGTTGCTTCCATCTAGGACTGATCCTAGCTCAAACTCAAGGCGGGGACTTTTGCCATCATATCAAACCAGCAGGACACCTAGAAAGCAGAAGGGTGGCCTGTGTTGGATGAGGGAGCCCTATAGGTCCCAGTGGAAAGAGGGGTGCAGCTTCATCTCTGCTGCAGGAGGCAGGCTTGAACACCAAATCCTCACTCTGTAGGCTCCCCAGTGTCTCTTGGGGTGGACATAGTTTCTGGTGAGGCCTAATCAGCCTAGACATCAGCTGCGATCGCTGAGCAGCACGGCTCTGTCCACGGCTGTGTTACCAGAGCTGTTAGGGTTCAAAGCTCACCCCTGCCCCAGCAGGCTAGAGTCAGCCAGTGGTCCCCAGATAATGGTGAGCAGAGAGGACAACATTGCAAACAGAAACAAGGGGCCCAGTGACACCTCAGTCCATCTCTGGGGTCCTGATGTGAGCTTTATGTTTAAATAGAAACAAGATGGATGCACAGCTAAGCAATCAGTCCTGGTGTGGCCCCATCTATCACCGTTATCATCTCCTGGATGCCCATCCAGTCTGTCCTGCAAGGTCGTCTGACCATTTGAGAACTCAGATGTGCTCCCAGTCTTGCTGGCACCAGGTTTCAGCCATTCCCTTCCCCGGCACGGGATTCCTGGGGGAATTGTATTTATTTATTGTTTCAGCAGTCTGATAGTTGGAGAGAGGAGTACAAGTGTCTCTATAGCATGTTCTTGCTCCTGCAAGGGTGGTGGCGACACAGCTGGGAGCAGAGGGAAGAGGAGGCCTGTCCACTTCCCTGCCTTGCAAGGGTTTTACCCTTCCTCTACTTTCTCTTTTGTTTGGTGGCCATCCTCCCGCCTCAGTTTCTCAGTGCTGCTTCCTCTGAGGTCTTGTTCTGTTGGTTTCTATGTTATAGTAGCTGTCACATGGGTCTCCAGCCTTGTCTGTAACTGAGAACGGGATGTCCGACTTGGGGTGAGTAAGCTGCCGAGACCCTCTCGCCTCTGATCTTCTGAGAAAATTACGAAAATTACGCCTCTATCAATTATAAATGTCTGTAATGGGTTTTAAATAGCTGGACAGTCCTGACCCAAGTATTAGGAGGAACCATGTGGGTTGCCAGTGTCACTGGGCACCATTCAGCTGGCTCCACACCACCGGGACCCCTCTACGGGGTGATGGGGCGGACATGCCACAGACAACTGTGTTTGTAGGATGCCGCCCCTCCCCCTTCATTTAAACAGAATGGCTTTTTTTCCCTTTAGACACTGGGACTTTTGTTATGCTAATGAGCCGGGGACCATTTCCAATTCAATTTTACCTGGGCCTGGTCAGCTGAGTCGCTTTTGTTGGCATCCCCCTGGGACCTTCCTTGTCTTTTAAACTGTAATTTAGTTGGAGCGGTCGTCAATTTCCTCTGCTCATTACATTTGCTGGGTATCACAGATATTTAATCGTGCCCATGTCCCAGGACCTGAAGGGAATCTGAAGGGGATGAGCCTTTGCTGAGCCAGTGAGGTGGCCTGCCCCTCCCTCTGCTGCTGGCCCTGCATCTGTCACCCCTGCCTGTGGTCTGGCCTTTGGTTGGGTTTCCAAGGGGTCTGGCCACAGAACCTGCTTGGAGGAGGGCTCCATAATTAATTAGCAATTCCAGTTAGGTGGACAGGCCAGCCAGCCTGCCAGGTCGGCGGC
Source organism: Peromyscus nudipes (assembly GCA_902168325.1). Lineage (NCBI taxonomy): Eukaryota > Metazoa > Chordata > Mammalia > Rodentia > Cricetidae > Peromyscus > Peromyscus nudipes. The sequence continues at coordinate 9,377 of CABHPH010147756.1, read as the reverse complement.
GCAGGGGGACTCTAAGCCACCACCTGTAAACTCCCTGCCGGAGCGGGAGCGTCAGAGCTGCTGTATGATTAATTTTTATCAGAGTCACCAGCTGCCATGGTGGTCCCAGCAGTGCCATTTCCTACCCCCCATCCGTCCACCCCCAGCTGCGCTGGACCGTGGGGGCCCCCAGCCTGGGAGTTGGGCCTCTAAGCAGGTGTTTGGTGGGCACAAGATGAACCCCCCTCCCACTTTCTGAAAGCTAGGACAAGGTTAACCATTGAGTGGCTGCATCCAGTTGAGGTCGGCAGTGCACAGGGGCCTGGCAGCCCAGCGTCTGTAAGGTTCTTCTTCCTGCTGTCAACAGTGAAGCAGGAGCTTGGGATGGGGCCAAACACAGCAACCTGAGGCCACAGCTAAGGATGACTGTGGGCATCATAGAAGCATTGGCCTTCCTGTAATAAGGAAGAGGGACAGGAGCAAACCAGAAAGAGCAAGACAGGAAGACAGGGAATAACTGACAGACAGATGGAAAGTCATACACACACACACACACACAGACAGACAGACACACACACAGCATGGGAGAGAGAGAGAGAGAGAGATAGAGAGAGAGAGAGAGAGAGAGA